>JANHJO010000208.1:219755-243274 GCA_032468235.1 Pseudoxyrhopus heterurus
ATGCAGTGAGCGCTCCAGACTAGGATCATTTATTTAGTAAATATAAATATTTTCTTGACCTTGTAAAGTCCTTATAGAAAAAAGATAATTGCTAGTTTTAGAGCAAATAATTGTAATATTCATTGCATTTGGCTGCACAGGAAATATTGAAATGGATAAGGAAAAAAGAAGAAATATTTTATTTTTTGCAATAGTGGCAAATATCTACAGCTCGGGTATAGGATGAGGGTGATGTTTTGTGTGGAAAACAGCACACAAGCTCGGAGAATGAACTTCACCCTCATTTTATTTTTTGTTTAAAACATTAACATAGCTGCCCATCTTATACCAAATTCTCCTTATTAAATCAGCAGATGGGCTTCCTTGATGCTGTGATTATTTTATCCTTAAACAAAATTGACACTGATATTATTGTTACTGTATTAATTTTTATTGGTTTTTAAAATGACATTTTTACATTTAATTATATAATAAAATTAGCTAATTTTATTACATAATAGAATTTTTAATAGATTAAATCTAGCAGCAAACAACAGTACAGAATAATGTACTACTCAGAGCTTCATTTTAAATTAACAAATATTTGAATGTAGATTACTGTGTATCTCAGGCATATATACACTAGTATTTCATTCATACACAATAAAGCTACACAAAATTATTAAAAGAAATCATTTTCAGCTATATCAAGCCTTTCTCTTCTTTTGTTTCCTCATTAATTAAATATATTTCTAAATCTGGAGAACTGGACTCTCCAGCTTTAGAAATATCTAAATATCTCTGTGGACATCTTGCATGGTGCTCTCTGCTATATCACCCCAGAATGAGCAGATCAGTGAGCCCTGGGATACTCCCAAACATTCCCTTTCCTAAATGGTCATTCTTGTCTGTATTTGACTTTGATGATCAGAAAATGTTCATTATGGCCCTGGTTTCAAAGGAACAGGAAGTAAAGGGCCAACAACATTATCTCTGTCCATTGACTCATGCAAATATTAGCTCTGTCCATTGACTTGTGCATACTAAGACATGGGCAAACTCCCAATGTGTAGAAAAAGCAAAAGAGATCCTCCGATCCTCCCTCCCTTCCTTCCTTCCTTCCTTCCTTCCTTCCTTCCTTCCTTCCTTCCTTCCTTCCAAGCTGACTACCTAATTCTTGATATAAACAGCTAAAGTACAGTAAGAGAAAATGCAAGGACTCCTTGAGAAACTTCTGTTGTAATGTATTGTTCAGAAAAGACATAAGGTACATTTCACTATTGCTACAATCATGGGCATGAAAACTGAGCCAACAGCCAGATATAGGTCCAAGAGCTTTAGGTTCATCCTTTTCATCTCTCATTACTTCTGAATAATAAATACATTTCCCTATCATTGATCCAAACAAACATATCTATTAAGATGGCCTTATATTGTTTTATAGATAGTCCATGACTCACAACCACAACTGAGCCCAAAACTTCTGTTGCTAAGCAATGCAGTTGTTAAGTGAGTGTTGCCCATTTTACCACCTTTTTTGACGAAGTTGTTAAGCAAATCACTGCAGTTGTTAAATAAATCATGTGGTTGTTAGGCAGATCTGGCTTCCCCCATTGATTTTGCTTGTCAGAAGCTGTATGGGAAGGTGACAAATGGTAATCAAATAATCAGTGCCATAAAAACTTGCCAGTTGCCAAGTACCTAAATTTTGATCACATGACCATAGGGAGGGTGCAATGGTCTTAAGCGTGAAAAATGGTCACAAGTCACTTTCAGTCTGTTTGTAATTTCAGTCAGTAAATAAATGATTGTAAGTCAAGGACTACCTGTATTTCATCACCTGGCAATGTTAATTTGTCTTGGATTGTGAATGTGCTTTCATATGCCTAGAAATCCAAAGGCAGCACTCAGAAATTGTGTATGGTAAAAAAATCATTTATGGTCTGTCAAGTACTGCATCCAGTTTTGGTCACCACACTATAAAAAGATGTGGAGACTCTAGAAAGAGTGCAGAGAAGCGCAACCAAGATGATTAGGGGACTGGAGGCTAAAACATACTACGAACGGTTGCAGGAACTGGGCATGGCTAGTCTAATGAAGAGAAGGACCAGGGGAGACATGATAACTGTGTTTCAATATTTGAGGGGCTGCTACAGAGAGGAGGAGGTCAAGCTATTTTCCAAAGCACCTGAAGGCCAGACAAGGAATAATGGATGGAAACTAACCAAGGAGAGATTCAACTTGGAAATAAGGAGAAATTTTCTGATAGTAAGAGCAATCAACCAGTGGAACAGCTTGCCTTCAGAACTTGTGGGAGCTTCATCACTGGAAGCTTTTGAGATGAGATTGAACTACCTTCTGTCAAAAATGGCGTAGGGTCTGCTTGGGCAGGGGGTTGGACTAGATGACCTACAAGGTCCCTTCCAACTCTGTTCATCTGTATCTGTAAGTAACAGCTCCTAAAACACTTTGGTGAAGGTTTCTGTACCAGGATTTCCAGCTTTAGCACCAGGCTAAAATCTGTCTTCTCTTAATCCACATGCCTTTTGTTACCTGGCAAGCTCTCTGGATAATTCTAAGAAATAAGCATTTTTTCTTATTTCAAAGGCCCACCCATGCTAGCAAAATAATTCTGACCCTTACTACTGGAAGGAAGGTGCTGATAAAACTACATAATAAGAAAACAATTGGCTTGTCAAGCTTGCAAGGATCCACAGGGCACCAGTTGATTTTCTGTTTTGGAAAGTTAATCAACTTTTTTTTAAAAGAGGGTGGAGACACCATTTTAATTATTCTGGGACTAGACAAAAGACCAGTGAACTGGAGTCAAAAAACCATAAAACCGAGAAGATACTTGAGTAATAGGCTTTCTGCATTGCTTCAAGGTAGAACTGCATTAAGACCTTTATAAACCCTAAGCGCATTTTTCCTTGTGGGCCCTTGTTGCAAGAATAATCTGGATTTATACAGATATAAAAAGTGTTCCCTGAGCCTATAGACTTCAATAAATCCCAGGGGATAATTATAAACATAATACAATATATTTAATGAAGAATATGTACGGATTTTATTAATTCAATTTCTATTTTTACTATAACTTTTCAGATTTTCAGATTTAAAAAAAAATTACACATTGTCTCAGCCTCCCCACAAAGGTTCCTAGGCCCTAGGCATTGTCCCTAATGGATAATAAACGTGTACAGGTGGTTCTAGACTTACGATAATAATGAAGCCCAAAAATGCTGTCATATGTCATAATGCTGGCAAGTCGAACTACCTATGTAACCAGCCTAATTTTATAACCTTTCTTGTGAAAATCATTAAGTGAACACATTGTCTGCAATAGCTGTTTTTTTTTTAATTGGAAACTAGAAGTGAATGCTGGATTCCAGGAAAAAATCACGCATCAAAGTCGTGTGACTCTGAGATATGGCAGATACTGGTTGCCAAGCATCCAAAATCTGATCACATGACCATGGGGGAGCAGGTATTGGAACTTTGGACTCTGGATCTAAAGATCCTTTTGGGGGGGCTATCATAACTTCAAATGATCACTAAATGAGGCAAGTCAAGGACTACCTGTATTCCTAGGTCTATGCACTGTCTGAAAATAAAGGCCAAGCAAGAACAGAACATGCTGCCCTTGCTTGTTTTCCAAAGGTTACTTATTTCTGTGATTTTCTTTAGCAATAACTTGTTATATAATGTTTAAGAGGGTTCATTTTCTTGAACTTATGGGTATTCGTAATTTAGACTTGGGATCTAGTCTGGTTGCTACTCTGATAAAAAGGTACTTCATATTTTTTAAAAGAGTTAATTTTGTGTCATGGAATGTTGAAGCATTGAGAGGGATAGCTAAAATAAGGCAAATTCTATTTAAACTGAAATTGATGAAATCCAAAGTCTTTTTTTAAAGTGGGAAACATATTCTTCCAAATGAGAAAAATGGATTGGCAAGAGAATAAATTGAAAATATTTCCATAAGTAGAAATTTAAAATCTGTGAGAGGAGTAAAAATGGTAGTGAGAGCATCTTCTAATTTTACAGCTGAAAAGAGACTGAAAGTCACTGTATAATTTTAGCAGTTAAATATGGAAATCTTCCAATGATGTGGATACATTTTTATGATTTAACTAAAGATAAACCTAATAATCATTTTGCTATTATTTTGCTTTGGGATACAAGTAGATCAGATAATAGTTGCTAGAATCCTTAATTTAGATTCAGGACCATTACAGGTAGACCTCGACTTACAACAATCTGTTTAGTGACCGTTCGAACTTACACTGAATAAAATGACTTATTTTTCACACTTATGATCCTTGAAGCATCCCAACGCTCACGTTGTCAAAATTCAGGTGCTTGGCAACTGACGTGTATTTATGACAGTTGCAATGTCCCAGCATCCCACAATTCACTTCACAACTGTCTTGCTTAGCAATGGAAATTCTGGACTCCATTGTGGTCATAAGTTGAGGACTATCTGTTTTGGATAGGAACAAGATTTTTAAAAAGAAAATGAATCCCCAGAGTTGCAACAATCTGTATATGTACATTCATGATTTTAGTAGACATATGGAAACTGTTTAATGCTAACAGAAAAGAATATATCCTTTTATGTAGCCTACATGGCAATTGTTCAAGATTGGACTATTTCCTGATATCATGCTTGTTGGTCAACTAAGTGAAAAAATTTAGCGTGTCCACTTTTAATTTCTGACCATGCACTTATAGTGATGTCACTGAATTTAGGGGGGGGGGGAATTCAGCTTCTAGGAAACGGTATTTTAAGACTTCCTCACTAGAAGATTTGGCAAGTGCAAAACAACAAAAGAAAGGTATCGATTTATCTTTTCAAACAGAGCTTCAATTAGCTTGAGGGTAGTATGAGATGCATTTCAAACATTTAATTGCGGCAAGATAATAGCCTAAGCTTAATGGCAGGGGGGAAATGCATTAATCACAAGGTAGGATATTTTAACCACAAATAAAACTAGCCATGAAAGAATATACCACAAAATGGATCTCAGGAAGCATTTCAACAATGTACTCATCGCCACTAGAGTCGTATCTGAGTCCATCCACCTTACTGCTGGTTGCCGTCTTCTCTTTCTTCAACCTTTCCCAACTTTAGAACCTTTCTCAGAGAGTTAAGACTTTGCATTATGTGTCAGAAGTAGGAAAATTTGAGCCTGGTCATTTGGAGCTAAAGGGAGAACTTTGGGTTGATTTGTTCAATAATCCATTGGTTTACTTTTTGACTATCTATGTTACTTCTGTACCTAACACTTTTAATTGCAATCTGCCTAAAACTGTTGAATGCAATATGTTTAAATTTTGTTTTTCTATTGAAACTAGTGCAATAGGAACTTAAGAAACTTCTCTGGTTTTGAATGTGCAAAGTAAAGGATGAGCTAACAATCTAATTTCCTGATAACTAAACAGTTTTATTCAAATTAATTTAATTTGCAAGAAACCCAGAATAGAGAATTAGGATTTCTTCTTTAACAAGTCAATGGGTTCAAGTTTTTAAAAAAGCTAAAGATGTTTCTTAGGGCACTACTAATTCATAAACAAACATTTTGGGACTCTCAGCAGATGTTGAAAAAGGAATGGATGTCTATTGTTTTTCCTAAGGTAGAAATTGTTAGTTCTTCAAGGTAGATCCAGGTGGAAAACCAAAGATATAAATGCTAATACTACATTTATTATAAGGTTATAGTAACAAAATCTTGCCGGTCTAAATGTGTCTCCCTGCTCTCTCCCTAATTATCTTCAAGAGAATTACAGAGAGTTGAAGATGATGGAACTTGCTGAGATGGTTAAATTAACTTCTTTGATCAGAGAAAAGACAGTATCTATGCTTATTGCTGACTGGAGACCCTATTTGCTTAAAATAGGAAAAAAGTGATTTTATGATTTATGGTTTTGATGATTATGATAGATTATAGAAAGAAGAGAGTTATGAAGTAACCAGAGTAAGAGTTAAATTTATAATTGTACTTATAACTGCTGTAAAGAAGATCAGAAACTACTTCCTTTATCTCTGATGTTAACCCTGCTTATGTGGGTGTTAGTTGCTGGAGAGGATATATTCTGGTCTTTATGTTTCCTTTTTAGCTTTGTTTTTAGCTTTTGAATGGTGTGCAAATGTGGTTTATCTCCAAGAGCACCAAGGTCTCCACAGTTGAATCTTAAGTTATATATATTCTCTTCTGTAGGATTCTTATAATTATCATTCATTTAGTTTCTTGTGTTGTAGATATTTGTCTTCTTTTATCTTTCCCCCCACAATTATACCTTTTGTTTTCTTCTTTTTCCCCCCTTCTCTTGTAGTTAGATTCTGTACGTAATATATATATACACTCAAGTTCAAGATATTGCAGGAGACCATCAACCTGCCCACCCTCTCTTCCAGCTCCTTTCAAATTCTCACATCTTCAGGTGAATACTTAAAAAGGGATGGGCCAATCTCCAAAATGAACATTTAGTACTCAAACTTGCTGTTTTTCTTGTTGTTAACTCTGGCTGCTAGATGAAATTTCTGTGGTTGGGAATTGTATCGATAACTTATTGCCTATTCCATCCAAGTCTAGAACTCAGGCTTCCCACTTCTTGTCCAGCACTTACATCAGGACCCGGAGAGCCAGTTTGTTCTAGTGTTTAAGGCACCAGGCTAGAAAGAAGGAGACCCTGAGTTCAAATCATTTCTTAGCCATGAAAGCCAGCTAGGTGACTTTGGGCCAGTCACTCTCTTTGAGCCCAACCCACCTCACAGGGTTGTTGCTGGGGAGAAAATTTGAGGAGGAAGGTGTGTTGGATATGTTCAGTCTTGAGTCATTTGTAAAAGTAATAAAGACAGGATACATATAAATAAATAAATAATAGATCTCAGTGAAGTGAGACACTGTCTAATCCTTTTCACTATACTATTTACCAAAGTTCTATATAAACTATCTGATCTTTGCCCTATTGAAGATCTAAAATAGTTTCTTAAAATTAATATTGGGATCATGGAGAAATTATAGAGCACCAAATTGCTAAGAATCCAGGATTTTGATATCGACTATGTCACAGAACCCATTAGAATTGAGCAGAACAGTTTGTAGCCTCCTAAGTTATTTTATTCCATCTCTTGAGCCTTTTAAAAAAAAGTTCTTAAAAGCTTTCAATTTGATTCTCCAAAGGTGCTTCAAAGTACATGGGATATGTGGAAGTAGCATCTATTGAAACTCCTTAAAGCAACTATATCTTTTCTCAAAATCAGGTGGAATCTGTGGAGGGCAATCCAAGTAAAAGATGCAGCTGCTTTAAAGAGTTGCTGTTAGGTCCTACTTCCACAATCTCAGGTAATTCGTAGCATCTTCCAATCAAACTCCAAGTGCTGCACAATCCTACAAAACACAGCAAAAAATATAGATGCTATGCCCACATGTATGAAGTGACCCTGACCATTTTTATTGCCTCATCATTTATGGCTCTCAACCTCCTCAAAATGTTGATTCATCAACCAACAAAGCTTTAAAATCTGTGTAGGTTTTTAAAAGTCCATTTCTGTTACTCTTTTTTTTTTTAAAGCAGAACATGTGTTTACCATGACCTTAATTTTTTGCCAAGTCTACTGAAAGCACCATCATGCGGTAAGGCTATTAATTATTTCTTTGTCTTATAAATCACTGCAGGTTACAATTATCATGGTGTGTATTATTTATTCCATTCTATTATTTATACACATCTTTTCTTTCACTCACAAAGGTTTAAAATATATAAACAATAAAGATATCAAAACAAAGCACAGGTGAATGGGACAGAGACATCGAGGGACATTTTAATCCAAAGTCAGAGCTCTCTATTTTAAAGCTGTTTTTTTTTAAAAAGATTCCTATTTAAATAATCTGCCACAAATCTTTTACATCAGATAAGGCTCTGCTCTGTATCAACCTGATACAAAATAACAGCATGTCAGCTTAGCCCCCATAACAAGCAAATATCCATTGTATTTCACTGCATTCCTGGGGTCAAGGTTATAGGAGAAAATCTCACTGCACCTTTCTTGGCATCCAGTATGTCTCTTAGCAAGCTGAGACCTAATTTTCTCCTTTCCTAATGATCTAACAATTAAAGCTGTCTCAGCAAGATGGGTGGAATGTATTTGTCCCCTTCCTTATTGAGGGTTTCACTCTTGCCAAGTACTTTGGGATTTCTTCTCTACATTGACTTGCGTTGGACTGTCCTGTGGGCGAGAGGAACGACGGTGTTTCCACTAGGTGCTGCATCCTTCATCATTAGCAGGACAAACAAATTTTTTATGTATTGTGAGCACTTAGCACAAAAGGAGGAGGTCTGCACAGCCCTCTCACTCAGTCACAATATTTGCATAAACCACCAAATTCAACTTGGCACAGCAAGTCCTTAAAGCCAACTTCTGTTACCTCTGCTGGAGAGTCTCCAGAAAGGTTAAGTCAATCTGATAGCATTTGGGGGAACTGACTACATTTCTCAGCAGCTCCAGGAAGTCTGGCTAATGATGAGAGGCACTGGTTGTGATTCAGCAATGCAGATAATTTTCACTTAGTGACTACGATTGGAATCTCCAAGTCCATCCCTAAGTGATGTAGTCACTAAGAAAACATCACATGACCACAACTTGTGATTTTACTGCTGGCTTTTCCGTTCACTCTGTTTGTCAGAAGGCAGTTGTGAAACATACAAATGGAGATTGCATGACTACGGGATGCTGTCATAGGGGTCATAAAGGCCAGCGGTTGCAAAGTGCCCAAGTGTTCATCACATGACTACAGGGATGCTGCCACAACCGTAAATTCAAGGACTGGTTGTAAAGCTATTTTTTTAAGCACCATTGCAAGTTTAAATAATCACTAAACAGAGAAGTCAGGTCTGACTGTCTCTGCTTCAGCTTCATAAAGAGAAGGCCTGATGAAATTTAAAAAGCCAGATGTGTTCTTCGGGAATTACAGTTTGGAAATGCAGATATTCATCAAGTGCAAAACTGGGGAAGAACTTCACAGAGGCCATCATCATCTGTTTAGGGCAGATCCTCACTTTCAGCATGGTGCATCACCAGTGCAGGACTTCACTACCTCCTGAGTGCAGGGACAGATGGCATCGTGTTCTTCCTACAACTATCCTACTGCAAATGCAACCCACACCCTTATTTCCAGCATGATTCAAAACCACTGTTTTCCAACCTTAAGCCATCTGCAACGCTTCTTTCTGTTCTAGTAACAGCCCCAGCTATGTCTGGCTGGAGCATCTGGCATGCTTCAGCAGCTAAGAGAGGAAAGGGCATGTCATCCTGGCTTCTGGGCTGCTCTGTTCTCTGCTGTTTTTAAAATAAAATCTTGCAATTGATGGAATGAAGATCCATTAAATCAATGAACTATCCTCAACCCTAGAAGCTCATACTCCATTTAGCCCTCACATCTCTTAGAGGGCATCCTTTCCATTTCTGGCCAGGCTAGATGAAGCACTTGAGGGGCTCCTACAAAGACAAGGAGGTCAAACTATTTTCCAAAACACCAAAAGGCAAGATGAGAAATAATGGATGGAAACTAACCAAGGAAAAAAGCAACCTAGAATCTCGAAGTTGTGGGTGCTCCATCACTGGAGGCCTTCAAAAAGAGACTGGACAATCATTTATCTGAAATGGAATAGGGTCTCCTGCTCAAGCAGGGTTGGACTAGAAGACCCCCAGAGTTCCTTCCAACTCTATTATTCTATATTCTAGCATGCTCTTCTTGGTTTCCTGCCCCCTGAACACACTACTTCAAAGCTCCCATGCTCTTTATTTATTTTTAAAACAATCTTTAAGATGAAAGGTAGGAATGTGACTACTTCATTTCTATGATGGTGAATGACTGGTTTCTCCTTGCTACAAAATTTCCATGGATTTACAAAGAACAACCTATTGCTTTGATTTCTACCAATCAAATAACAATGGGACCATAAGAGAAGAAATAATAATGAAAAAGGGTCTGTATTAGTGTCAAAGGAGATATTGTGGCGGATGGTTTGTGCTTGTGAAGACATTCATGTGTGCAAACATCTGGGGGGGGGGGGGAATGGGAAGGCAGAGATTATTGAGGAAGGAAAGACCTCTAAAAGTATAAGGTAGGCACTGATAGAAGGATCCACACCAGGGAGGTTTCCCTTCCCTGTCAAGATGGGAAGGGCAAGCATTAGGGCTACACCCAATCAGGTCTTGCAAGGGCCATTAATCTGGATTGAACTCCAGTCCATCAGTGTTGCCCCTGTGCTGCATGTTATGTTACCTAATTGGGTAATGAAATGTCTGCAAGAAAACAATCAAGCTTAAAGAATACCAAGGACCCAATAATTCCATTCTGAGCTACAAATATTCCCTTTTATTGGAAACATCTAAGGGCAGAATGGAGACGCATAGCTCAGGCTTCAATGCAGAATTGCTATCTAACTCACTCCCAAGTAAGTGTATATATCTTAAGCAGAGATAGTATAACTGTTGATTGTTTTCTGGCCTATTCTTCTTTAATTAAGGCATTTTGTATCCACAATGTATATACTAGTTGATTCGGGTTTCTTGGCCTTTTTAAGTCTTAAGTTAAGAAAGCCCCATTCTCTTGCAGTCACAGTTATGTGTCACTCATAAGCCACACTTCTATGGTTATCACTGTGCTTATCCAATTGTAGCTACATTCGTGGGTAATCAGATATCTTACTCACAAACCAAAGCATTTCTCCCAAATTGACAGACATCCATCAATACCCCGGATGGCTGGAAAGAATGGAAAGAAACAAAACTTTCCAGAGTTCCTGCTTCAAACTTCCTGTAGTGGAAATCCATAATCAACTGACTAGGAAGCTGCAGGGATCATGCCCTGCCATGCTTGAGAGCTTCTAAGTGCTAGGCATAGTACAGAGCTCACCAGCAGTTGGCCGATCAACTGATTGCTAAAAGAGCAGCAGATCTTTGCAAGATCCATGTATCTCTGTGGGTCACAAGCTGACCTTCTGGCTTTAAAGGTATCGATAGAACTTCCACCAAAGGACATATAACATTGCAGTTTCATGCACATACATAAGAAGGCCAACATAGCACTTCTATGTTAGTAATTTTGATACTCAGCCCCTTTCTCTCACATACACACATACACCCATACAATCTGACAAACCAATTAATTATGTGCCATCGATCGGTACTGACTCTTAGTGACCACATAGGTAGATTTTTTGCATAATAATCTGTCCTTAACCTGGTCTTTCAGGTGGTGCCATTGTAACTAATTTCTTTTTCCAGAGTCTCAATATCAGAGACTGGCTTCTGGTTCAAATTATTCAATATTTTACAGTTGTTTTAAATTTGGGAGGAACTCATCAAATTCTCCAAATCCCACTCTTTTTTTTTTTTTGCACACAGTAGTGACTGGCAAGAAACAATGCTTGAATCACCATCACATCTGCATACGTGGTGGTGTGTTATTTTAATACACAAACTTCTCTATCATCCTATCATGAGCCAAGGTGGCACAGTGGTTAGAATGCAGTACTGCAGGCTACTTCTGCTGACTGCCGACTGCCAGCAGTTCAGCAGTTTGAGTCTCACTGGCTCAAGGTTGACTCCGCCTTTCATCCTTCTGAGGTCAGTAAAATGAGGACCCAGATTGTTGGGGGCAATATGCTGACTCTGTAAACCACTTAGAGAGGGGTATAAAAGCACTGTGAAGCGGTATATAAGTCTAAGTGCTATTGCTATTGCTATCCTCGAAATAGGATGTTCATTTAACTCACTCAGTTGTGCTTAAAGATGTTTCTAGTAGTTTATTTATTTATTAATCAAATTTATATGGCCACCCATCTCACAGAAAGTTACTCTGGGCAGTGCACAACAAGGGATGGATTTTTGCAGCAACTAGCCCAATGAAAGACCTGCCGCTATGAAATGCATGTCCTGTGAAATAGCAATTTTCAGGCTCCACATTATAGATGAGTGAGAATTTTCATTCCTTGTAGTTTGGAAGAGACTTCCGAGATTAAACAAATAAGTAAAAAAGAAGGCACAAGGAAGTAAAAGTAAGAGATTTCCTTCATGCAAACAAAGAAAGAAGTGAAAACAAATCTCTTAAAAATCTGGATTTGAATTCCTCTGAGCTCAACAAGTTTCTGGTGCTGGAGACTGCCTTCCCAGCCTTTCCCAAAGCAGGTGTTTCATCTGCAAGAACTACAAGGTAGGCAAACATGTTAAGGTTTATTCTATGCTCAACCAGTTTGCTGGACCTGTTAAAAACTGTTGCTGATGCAGAGGAGGTCAGCATTTTTCTGTAATTTTATTTAAAAAAAAACCACAAATATTTCATCACCAAAATAAAACAAAATGAGATGAGGATGGGGTGGTGGCGGTGGTGGTGTTGCAAATAACATAAGATTTTAATGTCCGAACATGGGGGGGGGGGACGATACTAGATTCAGCCATCTTTATTTCCAGAATGCATAATAATCTCAGTATGAATCAGGTATAGATCCAAGGCAACCAGGGCTTGCAAATTGCCTGTACTATAAGGCTAGCATAACATTGTGTATGGCACCAATTGATCCCAGCTGGAACATCTTATTATGACATTTAATATTCTTTATATTGGAACAACTAGTACTCAGTGCTCCATTTAAACCAAACATATACTGTATTGTGTTGTCTTCAACTGATCTCCATTAGCACCGGATGAGTCACATTGCTCCCACACCATTTTTAAATACAACCTAAAAGTTGCAACTTCCTAAATACCTGCCAGCCAAGAAATTTAAGTACATTTCCAGTGGAACTGATTGAATTGTTGCTCCATCCATGTAACATCACTGGATAAACATCATTCTATGCAGTGCACGGAAAGGCACATTTTGACAAAAGGGAATTTTTGAAGGTTGTTGCTAAAGTAGATGGGGGAACAGTGGACAGGCATACTATGTTATGACTACAGCCGCTTAACCCAATATTACACAAGAAGTGAATTGCTGTTTTGCTCAATCATCGTTGCCAAAGAAGATTAGTATTTGGCAAATTACAGCTTGTCTTAATTACTGAAAGCAACTCTGAGTTTTCACTTATCCAGAAAAGCAGAAATATCAGGTGTGTGTTTGAACCAGATTGAACAGCTTTCTTTTAAACAGAAAAATAATCCTCATAGTCCTATAGTTCCATTTTTCAAGGAAATTCAACATTAGGGGTTATTTCCAGCCTCATTTATCTTTATTGGGCTGAAGCATTCCTCAAAAAATAATAGTTGGTGTGAATGAAGGAGATGAATAAGGTTTGTATAAGTGGCTGATCATCATTTGGAACAAAAGTTTAATCAAACATGCAATCCTGAGTCCAGTCCACTTCTTTCTTGTAATCGTATGTGGAAGTGACCTTGGGCGACAGAAGGAAGAGCTTCAGATGGTAAAACCATCATGTAAAATATGTCTCATTCCAAAGGACAGGGATGCAGAGAGTCCAAAGGAACCCTCCCTAGTTTCCCAGTGAATAAAATGAGAGGAAGCAAGAAATACTTTCACTTTTGCAAGATTGTATTAACCTTAGGGCGTTTGGTGGCTAAGCAGTTAAGATGCTGGGCATGTCAACTGGAATGTTGGTAGTCTGAGACCCAAGCACCACGGGATAGAGTGAGCTCCCATTCTTGCTCCAGCTTCTGTCAGCATAGCAGTTTGAAAGCATGTAAATGAATAGATAAATAGGTACCACTTCAGTGGGAAAGTAGCAGTGTTCTGTGCACCTTGGTGTTTAGTCATGCTGGCCACATGACCATGGAAGCATCTTCAGATAAAGCTGAGTCCCTTGGCTAGGAAATGGAGCACCACCACCTAGAGTCAGACATAACTGGAAACCTTTATCATTTTATTAATGTAACCTTACAATAAAGATGGAGTTAGTGCTCATAGCTGTGCTTTCTGTCTGGACTAGTTATCACTATTCCCCCCTCCCCCAATGCACAATATACTAAATGCAGGATTGTACTTCTATCATGGGAAATTACAATTTGGAATATTAAACAAAGCAATCCTGTGCTGCTCAGAGTGCTCCAGAGTTGTGCATCTATAATAAATTTAAATAAAAAATAATTTTATAAGGAGTACTGTGCAGGGAGATCTGAATATAAAACTGAGGTGTGGCATCATTAGTACACTTATAGTTGCCATGTTTATTTTTTTTATTCCCGCCGTCATCACATATAAAGGCTGAGCTAAAGAGTCTAAAAAGGTTAATAATCCACATGGTTCTATAGCAAAAGGTCGAGGTAGACCAATAAATAGCTTGACCCTCTTAATTTCTATCTCTGTATTCAGGCTAAGGCTACCACATTTGTAATCATATTGAAGATTGAGGTTTGGTCTCATGAAACTGGAATCATTCAGTGTAATATTTAAAAAGACAAACATCCTTCTCTTGATATTTGGATTCTTGATGGGGAGAAAGGTGGGATATGAATGGAAATAAATAAAGATAGTCAAGATCCTATGAGAAAAGTACAGAGACTTTGGAAAACTACCTATTTATTATGGCTTATTATTCAGTGCAAGGACTGAGTGTTTTAATAGCAGCCTTCTTTCAACTCAGTTATAGTGATTAAATAAATTAAAAGGCCATATATGTGAAGAAATTGAAAGAACCCTATCAAAAAATTGTAGATGACAGTTTATGCCGGGGTGCGTTTTCTTCTTCTCATTATTAATAGAAATCAGACATGGAAAATGCAGTCAATATACTAATATTTCCTGCTGAAGAAGCAGTGCAGACACTGATGCCTTGATTTCTGATGAAACTTATAATCTTTTTAATGACTTCTTTATGAAATTTGCCTCTTGGCATGGAAAAGAGAGAAGGTCAGCAGCTCAGGAAAAGGAACATAGACATCCTCAAGGCTTAAGAGAACAATCAGAGATCAGAAATGCTTCTTCAAAGAGATTCCAAAGGGGGAAAGCTTTTTGCATTTGTCTTACAAAACTTTTACTTGTGGAAAATCAATGCTGCACCATTGACTTTCCACAAGGACCAGAGATCTTTTTTTGATCACATGATATCAATCTTTTACTCTGGCATTGAGATCTAATTTGGGCTAAAAAAGGTTATACATCTCATTAGCTAATATCAAATAATTCCTGTGAATATTCCCATAAATTATCTGTTTGGCAGAGTGGAAAAACTGGGTAGCAAAAGTACTGAGGACTGTGGTACTGCTGGCTGCAGATTTCAAGTAAAAGAGAAAATGTATACAACTAGTTCTTTAATGGCTTTCTGCCTGGGATAATAAGATATTTGAAGATAAAATTGCAGGTTCTGAATGAGCTATGAGAAAAGAAGAACAATTGAAAAAGGCATATCATAATTTACAAAGGATTTTCATCCAGGTGGGCCAGAGATCTGGATCTGTAGGCACTATATGAATCAGAGTGTGTGTAGGCACATATATGGTGGGTGTCAGGAACAATTTTAAGCAATGGTGTCTTTTTCTCCCTTGTTGTAAAGCACTAGAAGTAAAGATGCAGACCCTGAAGTACATTTTTTCTTCAAATTTAAACCTAACCCTAATCCAGAAAAACTGAATCACTTGCAGAAGCTACAAATATTCCAGAGGAAAATTGAATTTGGAACTAAATTTACATAGAGAAAGACTTACAGCTAAGTGATACTTACATGTAGTGTAGAATATAACTGAAGTCTTATTCAAGTATCATTTTATGGGGCTTAAATAAGAATAAGAATACTTTGCACTATGCCATATAAATATAGATATGTTGGAGGAGATTATGTTTTGTGAAGTCTCTTCACAATGAACACTTTAAGCAGCTAGTGATCATTTATGTGTTTCTCACCCATCCATTCAATCACTCTAAATTGTGCCCATCTATAGAATAATACTAGACAAACTCCATTTTATGGGGCTTAAATAAGAATACTTTGCATTATGGCATATAAATATAGATGTTTACATTAAAAGAAATTACATTTCTAGAAGTCTCTTTGCAACCAGGTTTAAGCAGCTAGTGATCATGTATATGTTTCTCACCCATCCATTCAATCACTTTAAAGTATGCCCAATAATGCTGGACAAATCTAACCACTATGGTTTATAAATCATGGTTTGGTGTTAAGGTATTGTGCGATCCCAGTGAAGTGTGGTTGTCCAATTAATTCTGGTTATCCATAAATATATTTCTCTGGAATATTACTCTTCATCCTATTCTTATTATGAGAAAAAAAATGAAGGTGTAGGTTGGGAAAGTTGACTTACAGCCATTGAAGAGCAATAACCCAATGAAATATATCAGGGCCTAGTTTGCTCAAAGATTGCCCTAATAGCCTCCGGATTCATGACCTACTTCCTGGTCCATCTGCGTGGCTTGTAAAACTGACCCCATGGCTATGGACAGCTGGCTTCTCAGAATCACCAAGAAGGAAGGACAGGCACCTGCTTCTTCTCCAGTGCGTCCCGTCCTCTCAATTATGTGCTGCCAAGATGAGATAGGACCATCTGGTTCTGCTTTACATCAAAGGCTGGCTTAGAAAGAACAGTAGGTCCAATGCAATCTGTGCATTTGAGATGGCTGGCTTATAGCCCCAGAAAGCACTGCCTTATATTAATGTAAGAAAGGTATGGATTTTATAATAGGTTGTCCTTCAAAACACAGTTTGTGCATTTATATGATTTCACCCAACCTTTCTGTCCAGCAGTTACTGAAGATGACTAATTCAAGAAAAATATATTTGTCATTGTTTGGATGTGATCATATTAACATATTTTAGGCAGCGCTTTGGACCATTAGACCATGATCCTAAAATACACATGCAGGTGGGGAAATGAGCTTATTATATTGCTGCTGCTGCTGCTGCTGTTGCTGCTGCTCTTGTAATTTATTAAATTTGTACGCTATGCAACAGCTTGCAACAATATAAAGTATCATAAAGCATCCCCACTAGGATGAAAACTAAATCACAATCCTAGACAACGTAAACACACTTCAACAATCATCATAAAACAAAGATAACAACTGCAACACACAATAAAAGTGATTTCAAAATGATCAGTGGTGAGCCATCATTGCCCAAAAGATCTACAGAAAACTTCAATCTTCACCAATTGTTCCAACTTAACAGTATAATTTCTCGGGGGAGACAGTGCAAGACAAATGGGACCAGGATAGAAAATAGAGGACTTCCTAGGCTCATCCCCACTAACCTTGTGGTCCCGGGACATTTAGGTTCTCCTTACAGACTGATATATCCAGAGTGTGTACGGCAATGATAACCTTATTCTGCTTTGCTGTCTATCTCTCTTTTTGGTTATTTCAGTACCCAAAAAAGTAACAATGAGAAAGAGAAAATGTTTTCAAGGATGGCAATATATTTTTAGTATATATAGTGAAGTTCGGGTTAAAAATAAGGAAATAAATATCTCTCTTCCTCTCCTAACTGAAATGAAAATCCCCCAACTGACTGTTTCTTCTTTTTCTTTTTGACTTCTTTTCTTTCTGATGTTCCCTGTTCTCCTTCCCCATCCCCCGCTACCATAGAAGTACAAGCCACTATAGGTAGTCCTAAGTTTACAACCATAACTGAGCCCAAAATTTCTGTTGTTAAGTGAGATATTTGTTAAGTGAATGTTGCCCCATTTTATGATCTTTCTTGCCACAATTGTTAAATGAATCACTACAGTTCTTAAGTTAGTAACATGGATGTAAAATGAATCTGGTTTCCCCATTGAGTTTGCTTGGCAGAAGGTCGCAAAAGGGGATGACATGACTCCGGGACACTATAACAGTCATAAATATGAGTTAGTTGCCAAGGGTCTAAATTTTGATCATATGACCATGGATATGCTGTAACAGTCGTAGATGTAAAAACAGTGATAAGTCACTTTTTTCAGTGCCGTTGTAACTTTGAATAGTCAGTAAATGAACTGTTGCAAGACAAGATGTCATGGCCCCATCGGAGCCTGGGTCTGAGGAGGAGGACGAGGCAGAACTAGGGTCGACGGAGGAATGACTGGAGGAGCAGGACGAGGTAGTCCCGGGCCTGGTAAGGGTCATCAGTGAAGGAGAGAGGGTGCAGGATGACCAAGCGAGGGGGAGGAGAGGGCAGGCAGAAGAGCAGAGGAGCGATGGAGCTCCGGCGATAAGCAATTACCTCCCCCAATCCCCGAGCACGGAGAATGGAGAGGAGGTGGGATCAGCGCAGGGCAACTCGATGACTCGAGAGGAGGGCGGCCCATCCCTCTTCACAAGGCTCACTTGGGGAATGAGATTTAAAGAGACGCTGTTGGGAGGGGCCCTTGTCGGGAACAAGTGTTGCCTTTTTCCAGTCTCACGTGATGTTACCGACGTCTGGATACTTTGCCTTGGCTTACCCTGTTTGCCTTGCCCTGTTTGCCTTGCCCTACTTCCTTGCTTGCTTGGCCTGGATATGCACGAGTTCACAGCAGCACAGTTCTGCTCCGGGTTGTGCTGCAGTCCCAAGTGACGAGGACTCCCTAGAACCAAATTCCCTGAACTGTGGCTGCTCTCAGAACTGCGCTGTTCCTCTGGACTAATAACAGGCAGGAACTATTGGAGGTGCATGTTTAGAGCTTTGCTCCTGGACTTGCAGTGAACCGTGGGACTTTTGGGGAAAAGTTGGAGCAATAAAGGGGAGTTAAGCCTTTGTTCTGGCTATGTTGCTGCCGTGCCCAGCCCCCGGTCATCACACAAGGACTACCTGTAGATCTCTTTGGGCCTGGGTAAGTTATCAGCTGTTTGCTCCCTCTTTGCTGTTTCTTGCCCCTCCTAGACAGCTTTGAGTTCCTAAAAGAAAACCATTTCTGCACAACACAGCATGGCGGATTCCCTACCCCATGGTTCGCCTACAGACTTTCCCAGCTTTACTCGAAACCACCAGTACTATTCTTTTCTTCTCATCTGACTTACCAGTTGTATAATCACCTCAGTTTTCCCCCTCTGACTTACAATTTCTGCCTTGTTGGTTTTCAATTATAGTACCGATGCCAAGATTTCCTTATCTCTACTCCACAAGATGTCAGCTGGTGAATTTTAAGGCTGAATTATGTTATCATTGGATACAAAGACATTAGATATTCTGCCAGCTGATTTAGCACTTAGTGAGGTGGCCCAAGGATCTAATGGGAACTATAGTTGACTCTATAAATCTAAAAATTGCACTTGGAGTTTGAGGAACTGGTCTCCTGAATCTGGCTTATCTTCTATTATTTCTTACTATGGTGGTCTAATTATAGTGGTCTTAGGAAGCTGATCCCTGTATATCTTATAGCACACAACTTTATCCTGCCACAGGGATCGAATGGTAGATCCTGATATGTAGTATTACCCTGATATACTATCCATTCTTGAGTGTGTATACATGATGTAGCAACCTTATAGCCATACAAAAATAGCCCAGTTTTCCCATAAAAACTTGTAAACTCTCAGTCCATGAATTATGTTTTATGAAATAGTGATGGAAGACTTCTGTCGCCTGGAATATCATTTATTAAATCTGGACATGGGTTTAACATTACTGAACTTCTGAAATATTGTAGTCTGAGTAAAATCCAAGTTTGGAATATTCTGATTTTTAGGGATGCACTACTTTTTGCCCCTTTCCATCTGCTAAATCCCAAAAGACAAAGATCTGCACGTTAAATAATGCGTACGTTCTGACCTATTTTCCATATCTTATAATGTATTCCACAGATTAACATTTTGAGAAATGCTAATGCTCCACTTCCAATGGTGGGATTCAAATAATTTAACAACCGGTTCGCCAAGGGTTAGGTTGGCTGTCGTGGGCCAGCCTGACCCTGGGCAAACCGGTTATTAAAATTGCCCCTCTCCCCGCTATCAAAGTGGATCCTGAGTGCTGTGCTACACTGTAATGGAGAAACGGGCAATGGAGCAGCCAGCACGAGGGAAAGAGGAGGAGGGAGAAGAAAGAGGGAAAGTGGCCTTCTCCTTTTCTTGCACTGGCTGCTCCATTGCAGTGTAGCGCAGTGCCCAGGATCCACTTTGATAGTGGGGGGTGGGTAATTTAAAAATGGGTTCGCCCGAACTTGCTGAATCCCAGCACTGGCTATTTCCCTTTCAGGAAATATAGAATGCAGGTTTCATTAGACAGGTTTATTGTTATTGCCGTTGTTATTACAGGTAGTCCTTGTTTAGCTACTACAATTTAGACCAGAAACTCTAACACTAAGTGAAACATCATGTGACTGCAATGGGATTATGATTCCACTTCCTCATTAAATGTATCATTGCAAGTTGTTAAGCTGAGGCATCATGTGGCCACGACTTGTGGTTTTACTGCCTACTTGACTGTGCTTGTCATAAGCCAGTTGTGAAGTATGCAAATTGTGATTATGCAACTGCAGGTCACTGTGATGATTGTAAATGCCCAACAGTTCCAAAATATTGATCACATGACCACGGGATCACTGCAATGGTTATAAATGTAAGGACTGCTTATAAACTTATTTTTTCACACCGTTGTAACTTCAGATAGTCACTAAACAGTCACTATTTAGTTAGTTCTATCTGTATTATTTACATATTCAGAAAATAAAGTAAACCATTAAATAGGTAATAGGCCCCCAATAGCCTTTGTGGTGAATGTATGGCCCATTTTCATCCTGACCAGTAGGCCAGACAGGAAACACGACCAGATAAATTAATTATACTTTATTGTAAAGGTACATTAACAGAAACTTGGCAAGTCTGTAAGTACTATTCTCCCACTGTCACCTTTACAGCCTGAGAACTGAAGGAGAGTCCCTTCTGAGCCTCTTGTCCCACTCAGTATGCAGCTGTCTCTTGTCTAAGGAGCATCTCTTCTCCCCGTCTCTCAAGATCTTTTCCAGACACCATCACATATTTTATAGTCTGTATTCCTTAAAGTTCCTTAAAACATACTGAAACCCAACAGCAGTTTTATTTATGTACTTATTTGTGTTCTATATTTATACTTTTCCTTTAATTCAGGAGCTGAAAATGGCATACATAATGCTCCCCTCTCTTGTTATTCCATCTAACAACAACATTGGATGCGCTAAGAGTGTGTAACTAGCCCAATGTCATCTAATGAGTTTATCCTATGACTGATGATGGACAATCTCCCTGCTCCTAATCCAATACCTTAATAATCTACTATAATAGCTCTCTTTAATAGCTGTTTTAATATTTAATAACATCATATTTAATATTTAATCAGATTTAATAGCTGGCAACTTCCCAGATTATCAGGCTTACCATTTATTTCTGGAAACAGTAGTGGGAATTATTTACATAATTCCTATTTAACCAGTCAACAGCAATGACTTATCTCATTTGACACCAGGAATTAATTTTTCCCCAAATTAAGACATTTGGTGAGCGTAATTGGTTCTTTCCTTTCCAGGGTGCAGCAAAGCTTGTTTGAGTCCCTGAGTGTTTCCTTAAATAGTAAACCAGAACATATTTTTGGCATTCATCCAGCATATAAGCGAAACCTTGTAGATCATTTGCCAGTAAAAGGATATGTTATTCTAGTACAAATCAGAATACAGTGGAACCTCAGTTCGCAACCACAATCCATTCCTGGACTTCAGTCGCAAACCGATTTGGTCGCGATCCGAAGTGACACTGCGCATGTGCAGACAATTCTGCGCATGCGCAGAAGGGGAAATCGGCACGGAAAGGAATCTTTCTGTTTGTTCACCAACCGATTTTTGAGTTGTGAACCGATTCAAAAATCAGGTGGATTTTTCGGTCAGAACCCGAATTGGTCGCGAACAGAAGCATTTCCACTGTAATATCTGGGTATTCTTTTGTTACAATTGCTAAAGTGGAGGAGGTTCCATCCAAATACTTCTCCTACTATATTCATCACCAGAGAAATTGATGTGACCCTTACAATCATAATGGGGGAATGCAAACTTTTAAATACTAAGCTGATCATTGTGTTAGAGAACTTTTGCAGAGTTAGATAAATTGACAGGTAACAGATCAGATAACTGTTTCCTATTGGAGGAAAAGTTGCAATATATTAATACCTTTTACCAAAAAGCACAGAATGACATTGTTAGTTATATATTTAAAGAAAATGACTAGGTATTCAGCTTATCCTTGCTATTTCTGGCACTAGATTTCTTCTAACCTGACTTCTGGCCAATCTGTATTATCATTTTTAATGGACTGTTGTGGCATAATGGAAAAAAGGGATTACTAACACTGTAAATGTTTTGACACATGTTATCAGTATGCCGCTTGAACCATTTATTATGTGAGTGGATCCTGGGATAAGGGTACTGTATCAAGACTCTGCAAATACATTGCTCAACTGACAAAGTGCATATGGATATCTGGGGGGAATCTGTACACACCCATTAAGAGAAAGCAAATGAAAATATTGAGGATGGATTCAAGAAATATTATGAAATGTTATGAGATTTTTTTTTGCTGAGGAGAAGAGATATAGACCATGCCAATAAAAGCAAAAGCACTACAACAAAAGTTTCAGAGATAATGTGTTTCTTCCCCTGACAATCAACAGGGAATAAAAACCCTGTACCAAAATTCCATCATAAAAGTAGAAGAAGCTTCGTGAGATGGAGAACAAGGTACAGACTTCTTGGAATAATCCGTCCTTCCAAAACTCATGCCTACAATCTTGCTTTCAAAAATTGAATCATGTTACACAAACATTTACAGTATGTGACTCCCATCTCACTATTGCAGTGACTCTGGGCAGTTTACAAAATGATAAAAAGGTTTTGAAAGGTAATAAAAATAAATTAAAATTAAGAAAATTAAATAAGAAACAAAACACCAAGAAGAAAAGGCAAAATGGAGATGAGGATCTTCTTTCTACTCCATTAGCCACCCTCAACTTAGAGTGCTCCTATCGGGGCCCCAGGCCAGCCAGCAGAGCCATATTTTAAGGCTCTTCCGGAAGGCGATAAATACAGGGGCTGATCTCAATTCCAGTGAGAGAGTATTCTAAAGTTGGGGGCCATAGCAGAAAAGGCTCTTCTCCTGGTCTTCACCAGTTGAAATTCTTTGGCAGATGGGATTTGAAGTAAGCTTCTCCCACCAAACACCTTGAGTTGGACCTGGAAGGAAACTGGCAACCAGTGCAACTCACACAACAGTGGTATGTGCCCTAGGAGGCTTCAGAACTTTCCATACCACTGCGTTCCATACTAGTTGTAACTTCCAAATACTCTTCAAGGGTAGCCCCATGTAGAATATGTTGGAGTAATCCAACCAAGAGATGACCAGGGGCATAAGTGACTTATAACAATAGAATTGCAGTAGCCTTTGCATTGTCTGTTCCATGGCTTGCTTTGCCTCAAAAGACTGACAACATACTTGAAAGGCAGTATGATAGCAATAGCAATAGCACTTAGACTTATATAGCACTTCGCAGTACTTTACAGCCCTCCCTAAGCAGTTTACAGAGTCAGCATATTTCCCCCAACAATCTGGGTCCTCATTTTACTGACCTTGGAAGGATGGAAGGCTGAGTC
>JANHJO010000215.1:3484-14271 GCA_032468235.1 Pseudoxyrhopus heterurus
TATTTCTTGCAATCGAGTCTGGAGCGGTTTACCTTGAGTTTGTATCGATTGTTTGCACGTGTATTATTGTGGTTGAAATTCCATTCCATCAAATTATGACAGTGTCCAAAGCGGGCATATCCCACCAGGTTATAACCCGCCTGTTGTGTAGCAAGTAATTAAGGTGTTAGACTTGAATCAAGAAGTTCCAGATTCAAGTCTCCTTTAATCACAGCATCGCTGAGTGACGTCTGTTGGTCTCTTTTCCTCACCAAAGTCTATTTCACAGGGTTGTTGTTGTGGGACAAAAATGAGAGATCCTCCCAGTTAAGTGGCTCAGAGTTTTCAAAGAAAAAATCTAAATGCAAATACAAATGATATATACATTAGGACAAAAAATCATTGGGTCATTGCTATGCACCCTTCTGGCTCCCAGCAGGAGCAAGATCAAGGAAGGGGAAGTTGGCTGCCCAAAGTGTCTTGGGAGTCCTTGTTCTGACTGTTATTGTATACAGGTAGTCCTCAATTTACAACAGTTCATTTAGTGACCATTCAAACTTACAATGTCCATTAAAAACTAAGACCAAGAGGACGGACACACAAAAGTGAGGTTTTCTTCCTATCCAATCAACCATCTCAAGAAAGGAGCACCTCCAACGGGGCCCCAAGGAAACTGGCCAAACCAGGTTTTAAAGCCCTTCCAGAAGGCCAGGATTGCGAACAAATCCCACCATTGATGGTAGAACATTCCACAGGCCGGGGCCACAGCAGAAAAGGCTTTCCTTGACCCCTCCAGCTGAAATTCCTTAACATATGTAGTCCACAGCAAGCCTCTTCTGTTGAAGGGAGTCCCATTGGAGCAAGATGGCACCACAGATATCCTGGGCCATGCCATAAAGCACTTTAAAGGTAATGACCATTACCTTGAATTGGACCAAGAAGCAAACTTGTAACCAATACAGCTCACGCAATAGCATCTCCTCCAGAATGGTCCATGCCACTGCATTCTATACTAGCTGTAGCTTTCAAAGGTAGCCCCATGTGGAGCACATTGCAGTAATCCAACCAAGAGATGAACAGAGCATGAATGTCCTTCCTGCAAGGACCATGTAATTTGATATTCAACAAAAGGACAAGGGGAGTCCGATCTAGGCAGGCTAAACAGAAAAGCTACATTTATTTCATTCTGGAGCCATTCCTCCAAGCCAGTGAAGAAACCAGAGGTGCTCAAAGGGCTTGGTCATTCAGCTCATTCAAGCTCCCCCAGCCCTGATCATGCACAGAAAATTTCAGACCTCGAAGATCTCATCCAGGCCAGGTCTTCAAAGATGCTTTGAGGAGTAGATCCAAAGGAGATTAGGAACAATAAACTGCATTGTACAAGTACAGGTAGAGCAGGCAGTTAGGAAGTATGAGATTCTAAAAGAGGCTTCTAACTTCATACTGGGAAAAGCTAACCTGCTCGATTTTTGACAGTGCTGTTGCTCTTAAAAGCTAGGAGTCCTGCCAGGAAACAAACAAACAAACTCTACAGGGACTTGCTGTTGCCCTTTATGAACTAAGAGTGCCTCTACAAGAGACATAACACTCCACTGCATCTGCAAACAATAGGAGGTAGTCAATAGCAATAGGTAAGCAGTCTCAGGAAATCTCGTCAAGCATTACTGATCTGCTTAGTGACAGATCATTGATAAACCTCTAAGGAACCCCATAGTTTCCTAGAGGAAAATAGGTTGGAGAAAAGGAAACCCGACTTCATTCTTGGAACAGAGCAAGATCCTTGTTACAACGCTATTAATGTTCCTTTCCTGATGTTGATATTTTCACCAAAATTAACTTTCATCTAATGTGGGGTTGTTGTTTTTTTAGTTGCCTGAAGAGATTGGAAAACTTGAAGATAAATTAGAGTGCGCCAATAACGCTCTGCAAGCGGATTGGGATAGATGGAAGCACAGCCTGCGTCTCGATATGAAATCAGCATTTGGCACTATGGCAGAAAACAATCTCCGCTATTATGAAGAGGTAAAACAGCTTTTTAAAAACGATAGTCAATTGCATGATGTCTCTATATAGTTTGCTTCTAAAAAGAAGTGTTTAAAAATAGAGCTGTTTCTTTTGTTTTCTTAGATGCACTTCAGAGTCCGTTGTATGCACACATGCAAACACACAAACACATATTGCTTTTAAGATCTCCATCAACAGAGGGCAGTCTTGATTTAAAAAGCACAAAGCATCTTTATTTATATATTTAATTCTTTGCTTAGTTCAAGGAAGCTTCAGGATAGGAGAGTTTTGCTTTCTCAGGCTGTGGAAGAAAAGACTGCCAGATCTGATCAGCAGATTAATCCCCTATCGCTTTAGATGATGAATCAGAAGGGCAATTTTGAATCAATAGAGACAAATTTTAATCAGCATTAAAATTAGAAAGTAGCCTGAAAATTCAAGGTACAGTTGCCATCTGC
The DNA here is from genome assembly GCA_032468235.1 of Pseudoxyrhopus heterurus. NCBI lineage: Eukaryota > Metazoa > Chordata > Lepidosauria > Squamata > Pseudoxyrhopus > Pseudoxyrhopus heterurus. The sequence goes on from JANHJO010000215.1 coordinate 5,926, forward strand.
CTTGCATATTATCATATTATCAAGCTAATTAATTCTTGTTGGTGCTTAATCTCACAAAGTAACATTTCCAAAATACTGAAGGATAAGCAGTTTTCAAGTCAGCAAGGGTATATAAATGAGAGATACACTACTTTGATTTCCTTGAAAGCAATGTTTGCACAGACATTGTATATAAATCAGCAATCTGGGTTATTGGGAACAAGCCATGTGCCAGTGGGACAAACAGCTGCTTTATTCACACTTTTCTGCAAAACCAACCCTTAAACCAGCCAGAAATGAAAAGCGGCTTATTATTGTGTACTTGTACAGCCAATATAATGAACAAAGTAGAAAGGGATTATAGATCAGTTTCTAACAGTAACTATCTTAAATGGTCGACTGTAATTTTCAGTGAAATTTCATTATATTCCTAATTATGGAATCCAGTCCACTAAACTACAATTTACCTCTTTGAGTATTTATTAATCCAGTGTGAAATTCCAAAAGAAAAGAGGATTAGCTACTCTTTTTACAAATGAAACTAAACAAATGACAACCTCTAGTAATATTTATTGACACCCAGCTAGGTTCAGCACGTTCGTATTGTGCTGCAGGTTTTCTGCCCTACACTATGCTCAGCAGGGTTGCTGAGAGGCATTTGCCACTCCTTCCCCTAAAGTATGGTATGCAACTGAATAATAGTTTGAACAAATGAACCCTCCATACAATGTCTGAACAATCTTTCCTATTGCCAAGGCACCTAATTTTATATTACAACACATATCCTATGGATCTTGTTAAAGAATATTGTTCTTTAACAATACCGTAGCGTTTCCTCGCAGTTGAAGTTGTTAACCATCTGAAACATGCTGAAAATACACATCTTTTCACAAGAATGTCAGTTGAAAGGCAGAAATCTGGATAATCAAGAGTGTTTAATTAGGCTGAGAAATGCATAAGACTGAAAATCTGGTCTCACAGATCAAAATCAAAGCATTACTCACATCAGAAGTCTTGCTGATCCTTCATATTTCCTCAGTCTCTTCCTATCCGTGTGTGTCTTCTCAACTGTATATTAGAGAAATGCCCCAAAGGTAACAATACAAATGTTGTGTGCTAGAAACTGTCCATGGATATATATTTTTTCCTTTGCAAGAGAAAAGATTTGCAAAACTAAGCACAGCCATTTAACTATCTCCCTGTACTGTTGTAACTTTCCTAAAATGCTCAGCCATTCTCCTGTTTTATAATGCTACAATAACATTGTAAATGGCCCTTGCCCACTTCTAACATGCATTACGATAATGTAACTACTCAAGAAAAGCAATCAGTTTTGAGCATTGCAACCACTCAGCCTCCATTCAATTCAGAAGCCTAATGAATTCATGGCAACCATACAATCTGATCACTGCACTGGACGCAAAAATGGACTCCTGTTTTTTATTCTTCTGGTGTTATAATGAACTCCAAGGTGTCTGAAAAATACTGCTATATACTCCTAATATAGCAATATGAGTACTTTTTAAAATATTTTTTTTATTTTTACTCAGAAAATAAAGGTAAGACACAAACTCCCCAAAAAGAGAATTTTTTTTTACTAAAACAAAACAAAGATAGACAAAACAGTAAAAGAGAAAGAATGTCCATTAATAAAGAGAAAAACACACATATATGAAAAAAACACACATATATTGCCCCCTCCTAGTTGAATGCTGATAAATATATTGGACCAGTATTAGTTTTCCCCCTTGCAAACCAGGCCCAGAATTTATAAACTTCTACCTCTACAGGTAGTCCTTACTTACGATTACAACTGAGACCAGAATTTCTGTTGCTAAGTGAGTTTTGACCCATTTTACGACCTTTCTTGCAACAGTTGTTAAGTGAATCATTGCAGTTGTTACATTACTAACATGGTTGTTAATCTGGCTTCCTCGTTGACTTTGTTAGAAAGTCACAAAAGATGATCACATGACCCTGGGACAGTGAGACACTGCATAAATATGAACCAATTACCAAGCATCCGAATTTTGATCATGTGACCATGGGGTGCTCCAATAGTTGTAAGTGTGAAAAACTGTCATAATTCTCTTTTTCAGTTCCTTGTAATTTTAAACAGTCACTAAATGAATGGTTACAAGTTAAGAATTGCCTATAGTTGCAACCAATTTGATCTGTTACCTATTTACTGTATATAAAGGCAAAGTAGTTAACAGATGAACCAATAACAACGTGAAACTTCAAAGTTTTCTGTTAACAATCTATTATTGTACTTAACTCACAGAAAATCTCCAAAGGCTTCTTATCGACCATAAATCACCACAATCATTCTTTCTGATCTGTCCGGGATCAAATATCTTTGTTTGATTCTTAACAGTAAAGCATTTCCTTAAGATTTTGGTTGAGAACCTCACTAACAATTGTTTCTTATTCCCCAAAATCATAAACCTCTGTTGTCAATCCATTTTCCCCAAAACATTCAGTCTAAACTGTTCTCCAGCTAGATACATTAAGTTTATTCCCCCAAACAAACAAAATGTTAAAAAATTACAATGTTTATGTAGTTACTTACCAAGCACATCTAAAATATATTGAAATAACCAAAATATCTTTACAACCCCCAAAGTATGTCACAACTTTTGAGCACTCCTAATGTTTGGAAATTGAAAGTTGAAAAATTTGACATGCCCTATAACCCCCAATCACCATCAGTCTGCTCAAGAAAGTCCAGTTCATCACTCATTAATTCTGTTAACTCCAAATTTGTAGAACCCATATCCCCTTCAGCCTTCTCCAACAAACCAGCAGTTTCCAAACCACGTTCTTTCTCCTTTAAATCTGCCAACACCAATTTAGATTCCAATGCATCCAGCTGATAGTTTGGTTTGGTCACAGTTGCTTGTGTCTGGATATCCTTTTTCAGTTGATCTTTAACACGGGTGTCAAACTCACGGCATCGCCTTACCGTCACATGACGTATCGCAATGTTTTTTTTCCCTTTTCAGAGCTGAGGTGGTGTGGCCTGCATGTGAGCATCCGACCCGCAGGCTACGAGTTTGACACCCCTGATCTAAAACCGTTGTTATTTTATCAAACTTTTTGCCAAATGGGGAGAGGGGAGGGGTATTTTGAGATATTTGAGGTGAAATCTGGAGTTAGTTAAAATAAGACTACTGCAATCAGTGGGAAAACTCAATGTGTCTTACGTAAGTATAGTTAAATTTTGATTTCAGCTGGAATAGGTTTCCTATTTTGTTTCGTTCCATATTATAGGAAGACTTGTTTAAGTCGATAACTAGTCTGAGAAACATCAAATGATAGAGATGCTTTGCTTAGAGCTTAATTAGAAATTCAGCCTGAAAACACTTTACAAGAAGAGGCTTGCAAATAAGTTTATAAACATTACTAGCACACATAAAATGAAATTGTACCTGTAACTAAGAGCATTATAATCAAATGCATCAGCAGTTACCACACAGCCCTGAGAAAACATGCAGCTGTTTTATCTTTTGCAAACAGATGCTGTGTTTGCAGCCCCAGATTCTCCAAAGCATTTGGACTTGAATCTGAATGCTGTACAGCCCTAACAATTCCTTGAAGTTATATTTGCAACCTGTCAACTTGATCCACGAGCTTGAATGACTGATACATAATAGGGTAACTTGCATAGTAAGCAATGATTGGTTATGGTTAGCCCAACAGGCAGCAACTAGCAAATTTAGGACAAGGAATAAAAATGCCATTACGAACAAAACAGTGAGCATGCTTTTAGTCTTTGCTTATTTATTTTATTGTGTGTTTATGCATATAGACCTAATTTCAAAGCCATTTAATCTGACAGGAACGAGCACTACAAGTATCAAAAGAGGCATAATTCAGTTTGCAGGGTACAGGTTTTATACCTGCAAAGTGTTTTTATCTCCAGTTCAGGACTTCAGATAGCAACACCAGGGAAAAATTTCTCTGAAATTTCAAACTCTGCACCGGATTTCCAGTAAAGAAATGTCAGACAGAGGTTACTGCCACAGAATGAGAGACTCAGCGAGTAGATAAAGTCTTTATAATGTCTCTCTGGACAAGGAAAGGTCTTGAGTTTGCCCACGAGTGCTCCATACAGTTGCTCTTCTCGGAGAGACTGCAAGATACCAGTCCACAGCAGGTTGGTCGTTCTCGGAGATGAGGGAATAGACATCTTTGCTGAAACTTTAGGGCAGTTTCCAAAGGACAGTCTGTTTGCATACTTTTTCTAATCATTTTCAGACTGCTTTATAGGTGAACCTTTGGCTCCACAAGTTTTACAGCACTTGGTCAGTTTCCTTCAATCCTTAGCAAAATATCTGATGAATTACCCTTAATCCTTAGCAAAAGAATTTTTAAATACAAGTTTCAGGATTTAAATTCTTTTTTAAAAAAAATAAATTAATGAAAAGAAAAAAAATAGATACGTTGCTATCTCTGATAACTCTCTGAGTTAGGACTGCTGATTAGGACTAAATGACAAGGATATGGAAAGAAGAGATAAGTGGTTATATTTTAAGAGAAAGGGATAAATTACTAAAATTGTTATATATGTTGAAAGTGGAAGTCAATCCTTTATATATATCTTTAGTATTTTCTCATTTCTTTTCTACTTTTTGTACTATTTTTCTCTCCTGCACTTTTTTCTTTTTATTGTTTTGGTTAATATTAGTTTTTATCCCTTTAACTGTAATTTTTAATAAAATTACTATTAAAAAATGAGCCTCAACCCCTATGGATTACATTGAGGTAGATGGCTTGAGACAAGATAGAATGTTACTGCACTATGAGTTAGCAGGGAAAAGTGCTTTCCAAGTCCTTTACATTCTCTGTGGAACACTGATTTTTAATTAAATGAGACACAGAAGATTCTATTATCATAAGAATATAGGAAGAGCTATGCTCCATCCGTTCAAAGGACTATCCAGTTCAACAGAGCATTTAGTCAGTTAGCTGTCTAGGTAATAATCCCTTCTCACTGATATAATCTAGTGACTGGGCTTCAGCCCAATGCTTTGAATGGAAAAAATAAGCTTTGTTACCCTTGGAAAAAGGCCGAGATAAATAGTAGGGATCACTGTACATAAAAGGTTGCTTTCTGAAAAGATTGATGTTTTGTAATAACATCAGTGTTCCTGTGGCAGCCCTTTTGTGAATGGGCAAACCCCCATAAACCTACAGCTGTTTTATTTTATTATTTATATGCCACCTATCTCCCCTAGGATTCTAGGCGACTTACGGATAGTAAAAAGATAAATGGAAAAGCAGTTAAAAATGTAAAACTATGCAAAAAGTCAGGAACCAAGAGACAGATGATACAGATATGAGGTGGTCTTACCCCGTCAATCACATCCAGCAGTGAGCACCCCTCTTGGGACCCTAAGCCAGCTGGCAAAACCAAATGTTAATACCCTTCCAAAAAGCCAAAAGGATGGGAGCAGTTTTCAACTCCGGTAGAGTGTTTCACAGGGACGAGGCCACAATAGAAAAGGCTCTTCTGCTTGACCCGTCCACCAGAATGCCTTAGCAGACAGGGTCCATAGCAAGCCTCTTCTTCTGGTGCAAGTGGGGCAGGCTAGTCCCAGGGACATCTACGGCATGTGCCTACCACCCCAAAACTACCTACCTAGCAGTTCAAAAGCATGCAAATGCAAGTAGATGAATAGGTACTGCATGGAAGCATGTAGGAAGGTAACAGCGTTCCATGTTTCGCCACCCACTTTTTGCTGTGGTGTGATGTCATGCCAGCCACATAACCACGGAAACATCTTCCAAGAACCCTAACCCTAGTCCTCTTAGGCTTAAGGAAAGGAGATGAACACTACCCCATAAAATCGGTCATGACTAGCAAGGTAAAACCTGTGGGGACTCCTTTACCCATTGACTCCATAGCTCTTTTAAAGTTTCATGGGCAGTGGAGATCCAGAAAATTGCATTCATTTCCTAAACTATAATTAAAATAGCCACTATTGAGTGTGTTATGTGAGCACCACCATACCAATAACTTCGATCCTCTAGCACACTGGCAAGATTAGATAAGCAAGATCGGTTCCTAACGTAGGCATTAATATGAAAGAATGAGCTATCACATATGCATTTTCTGCGTCATTCCAAGACCTTTAATTACTGTGGTGTTACCATGCATTGAACTGCCAAGTATTGAGAACGCATACAGTGCAAGTACAATGCTGTGCAAGCACTGCGAACCATTTCTCACACATACTGTACCAAGTATCTCTGTCCAAAACAAAAAGAAAAACTGGTGAGAATTTTGAATGCGAAGAAAAAGATGAATACACAAATACAACTGCTTGACAATCAAAAGAGTGTACTGTTCGTAAAATGCGGCGGCTGATACGATTTGAGTTTGTAACACATACCTGTGAGAAGAAAAGATGAGGGTTTATGAGGCATTCCACATCTGTATTTAATTCATTGTTTTAGTGGACAGTTCATTAGTAATCGTATTATCATACTTGAAGGGATGTTCTTCCAGAGAAAGCAAAAAAGCAGTTTAAGGCTACATAAAATAGGATTTTTTTGTGTTCATATCGGAAGCACCAAGGCACTTCCAGGTTGAAAGAATTAACTGGTGACATTACTGTTGCCTGGGGAACGCATGATCTCATGTCCCATTAATGTGCCCCCTGAAGTGGTACCTATCTATCTACCTACTTCTGATTACTCGCTTTTGAACTGCTAGATCAGCAGGAGCTGGAGTGAATGACAGGAGCTCACCCTGCCATACAGCTGCATTTGGGTCTCAAACGTGGGCTTGCTGTCAGCTTAGTGTCCCAACCATGAGTCATGGTGCTTCTAGTAATAGTAAAAAAAATACATCTCTCTGTGTATTTAGATGGGCATCATTTCATTGGAAGATAGTGTCTCTGCATGAGAAGGTGTCCCAGTACGGGGATTGCACAGCACCAGGGAGAGGGAAGGCAGGGGGATTTATATGGGGGCATCCAGTTGGTGTTTTGGGTTACTACAGTATTCCCAGGAGACAATACATCCAACTTTAGCCAGTTTACTAAGTCTGTTGTAATCACTTAGTCACATCTAAGAATAGTCTCAATTCCTCAGAAGGACCATCTCAAAAGATACAGTAAAAAAGGAGATGATAAGACATTAAGGAGTCTTGGTGGCACAGCTGTTAAGAGCACTAGTACTGAGTAATTAGTATTCAGCTCTCAGCTGCCTGCAATTTAGCAGTTCCAATCTCACCAGGCTCAAGGTCGACTCAGCCTTCCATCCTTCCGAGGTAGGTAAAATGAGGACCCAGATTGTTGGGGGCAATATGCAATTTGCTAACTTCTGTAAACCACTTAGGGAGGGCTGTAAAGCCCTGATAAGCAGTATATAAATATAAACAATAAAATGTAAACAATAAATGTCAAACACACAGCCCACGGGCCACATCCGGCCAGTGATACGTCAAGGATTATCCCGCAGGATCGTCCTGGAGATGGCGAGGGATCAGCTCGTGCCACCCCGGCTACACCCACCCAGTTGGCTGTGATGACCAGGCTATGCCCACCCCGGCCCCCCAAGGGCAAACAAAATCTTGATATGGCCCGCAATGGGATTGAGTTTGACGCCCCTGGCCTAGATCATATGTCTTAGGGTATACAAGCAATGCTGAAGTTTGCGGTATCAGAATCAATGTAGAAGGTTTTCTTATCCACTGTATCAAATGTCATTACTAAAAGAAGGCAGCCTAAATTTTATGCTATAGTCTTGGGCATTGGCAAAACCAATTTTCTACCCAAGCACATTCAATTGCTTATAAATTCTAGTTCTGCTTATAAAGATGTTATAAGTTAATTTACTATTATTGTTAGAATAGTTGATCGTATACACCCTGACCTTTAGTGCAGTGTTTCTCAACCTTGGCAAGTTTAAGCTATGTGGACCAACTCCGAGAATTTCCCAGTCAACTGGCTGACTTCTATTTCCCAGCTGGCTAGCTGGGGAATTCTGGGAGTTGAAATCCACACAGCTTAAACTTGATACGGTTGAGAAACACTGCTTTAAAGAATCAGCTATGCCTATTGGATCTTGGCCAAGCAGATGATTAATTGCAGAAGTTATACTCAGATATCTGAGAATTAAGCTAGTTAGAGCAGAGTACCTGAGAGAAAGATCCTTTAGCAGTAGCCTCATATTCACTTTGGCAAGAAATAAAATTACCGTATTTTTCATAGTATAAGATGCTCCGAAGTATAAGCCACACCTAGCTTTTGGGGAAGAAAACAAGAAAAAAAAATCTGCCTCTGCCTCCCAGCAATTTGCCTCCTTGCAGCAAACAGCCTGTTTCAGTTTCAGCACAGCCTGATTAGCACAAGCAGC
>JANHJO010000216.1:49952-64270 GCA_032468235.1 Pseudoxyrhopus heterurus
ATTTTAAATCTGGAAGAACAAAGCCTCTATGTTTGAGACTTGTAACATTTTGAATGTTACTCTAGCTTTACCCCCCTCTCTATAATTTATTAGTGGGGTTTTTTCCCTATCCATGTAAAGTTTTTCCTGGAATTAGAATTGGCATTATTTAAAACACGTAGTTTACATTGGATAACACATTAATCTTAATAGTCGCAATTGATCCTAAGCAAGGTGAATGTATTAGAGACCATTAATTAATACACCTATAGTCAAAAGTTCAATGGCATCATTGTGAAATAGCCACAACTGGAGTGAGTTACTGTGCCTTTGTGTGTAATTCTAAGAGATGTCAATGAAAAACAGTGAGAATATAGTACCCAGCTCATCTGAACTCTTTTCCTGTTCCCCAATTTTGAAACTGCAATATAAATAGTAATTTCAGGTGCAATAAATAGTTAATGAGGGAGTTACAGGAGCAAAAGACATGCATTAGAAGTCTGCCAATATTTGTCTGTGCCAAATATTATGTGAGTTTCTTCATCAGGATTAGCAGCTTCAGGGCATGGATCTAAATTCCCTGGCTGCTAGTTACAGGTAGACTTGCTTCCTAGGAAATTTCTCTGACAAATTATATGAAGGTCTGCTCCCCAGCCTGAGGGCTCTCTTTCTTTTTCCTGGCCTGGCAATCAAACCCAAGTTTATTTGGTTTGCAAAAGACTGTTTCCTCGGTTGAAAGTCAGTTTCATCGACAAAATTAAAACTGTAGTAAAATTAATCAAGGATCTAGCCGAAGAGGATAAACAGGGCTGCTGATTGTTTTCATCTGAATAATTTCTGAAGCCTTTCCAGAACTACAAAAATATAGCCCTGATAGACAGATAGTCCAATGCTCCCATTCTAGCATTGTCCTTAATGTCTGGTGTAGTCTCTTGTCTGGTGGAGTCTCAGGGAACTGACTGGGTTGAGATTTGGTTTGGCCATTAGGCAGAGTGAAGCAGGCAGCTCAATGTAGATTTGAGTATCATGACATTCAATAGTTTAATTAATTAATTTTGTATTTTGAAATACATTCTGCACAAATCCAAGGTTATTGCTTTTTCTGCATCAAGTACCAAAATATTCTTGGATACTGTACACCTTGATTTGGGAAAGGAAATAATCTTTTACAACTTGGGCAGGCTTTAAATATGCTTCTTCCATATAGAAATTGCATCTATGTGGTTGCCAGGAGTCAAAAAACAACTTGATGGCACATAATCAATCAATCAATTATATAGCATGACAGCAGCATCTGAGCATGAAGTTCCTGGATCCCCATAGGTCTTCAAATGTTGCCAAAAATTTTGATTTGTAATATGACTAAGAGGAATGTATTGAATACACAAAAATTTAACCACACCTAATTCAATTCTGATTTTAATTTAATCATAAATGAAATTAAATAAGTATCTTTTTATGAGCCTGCTTTTGGAATGTGACCTAAGCACATCATTTGAAGACTAAGTCAAAAATAAATGGTGTACCCCTGGCCCATGGGTGGGTCTCATACTTGGGTGTGAGAAAGACTAGATTTTGTTATAGGATGCTTTAGAATTGTTGTCTATTCCTCCTCCTCTGTGATTCAGACATATTATCCTATCTTTATGTCAGGACTCAGAAGAACTGAGGCTAGTGCCTCTTCTAGGCCTTGATTAGTTTTCAGCCTATAATCCAATCTTGCTAAATGAACATAGGCTGAGCCTGCCATATATTTTACAGAAAGGGTCTTCATCCTTGGCAAGTTTAAAACTTGTGTACTTCAACTCCCACAATTCCCGAGCTAACATGACTGGAGGAGGAATTCTAGGAGTTGAAGTCCACAAGTCTTAAAGTTTGAAGACCCCTGTTTTACAGGAAGAGCTTTGTTTACAGTTGGATGGCCATCTACATGAAGTCTGCCTCCCTAGATATACATGTTGCTGGGAAGTCTTCAGTCACAAAGAGACTCGTTGTTCAGCCTGGGAAATTATTATCCTTGTGACTAGAAACTCGAGGATGTGGACCACTAATTTAGAGTGATAAGAGTTTCAAGGCTTGACATCAAAGTCTTTCCAAAGACTCTTACTAATCTGCCTTTCTGTAGCCTTTAATAAATGAAAATACCCTATAATCATTTCATTTAGGAGACCCCAGGGGCTTCTCTAGTTCAATAAATTATAATCTCACTGAAAATTATTGTGTAAACTAGGAAAGTGATCTGTCTTGAAGTGGCACAAGGAGTTTTCTTTGGGAATTATCAAATCATTACTGCTATAACCAAGTCTTATAATTAGAAGAATTTAATAATTATTTTCAAACACACAGTGAAAATGGAAATCTGAACATTTAACATTGGTGTACTTGGAATTACATAGTAAAAACAGTCAAAAATTTCTTACACATAAAACAGAAGGCCAAATGTTCAAAGGTCCTAGAGAGTATAATATTAGACAACTTGACCTCTAGATGTTGTTGGCTCCACATGTAATAACATGCTCTTTCTACACAATCCTGTTAAGGGATAACATGCAGAGTAGACATGCATAACCAAGATTTGGTTGGGCAAAGATGGGAATACTACTAGGTGTTTCAGCAGCTATGATTTTATTGCCAGGAAGGGAAGATGAAAAGGTTACTTCTGAACAGCATTAAATGCAGGTAGATGCTCTGCTTCATTGATGACTGGATATAAAAGCTTATATTTGAAGCTTTGGTGTAAGGACAAACTGGAGATGCTGCTGGTATGTGATGTGATTTCCCAAGAGTCTTTTTCCTGTTTGCTGATCCAAAGGGCTTCATGATTTATTAAGGAATTTTCTAAGTTTCCAAAACAGGTACTTCAGTCCATATTTAAGAATGATTGATTGATTCAAACTTAGCTTTCCACTGGCATTGTGAAGTTTATGGCACAATGATGACATTTAATTTATCATGAATACACATATTAAATTGCTTTATTAATATTTTTGTTACTAATACAAGGCTGTGTCTTATTAGTAGTTGCACTGCTACTAGCTTGCTAGAGAATACTAATGCCAAAAGTTGACAAGAAATAGAGAGGTGCTTCAAATGTCATAGGTACTAATATGTATGTACACACTTATTTGTTATTAGACAACCCGTGCCCTGTTGGGTCATTGTTTCAGAGATATTTCCTTATCTAAATAGATAAGCAGAATGACCATGCATAGGCAAAAAAAAAATCATCAGGAATAGGAGCGACTGCTGGCTTCTCCACTGAGTTTCCTGGTGGGAAGCTGGCAGGATCCTTCCATTCTTCCTTCCTTCCTTCCTTCCTTCCTTCCTTCCTTCCTTCCTTCCTTCCTTCCTTCCTTCCTTCTTTCCTCCCTCCCTTACTCTCTCTCTCCCTCTGTCCGTATATCTATATATCCATGCATTTGATTTTTAAATATCATCCAGAAATAGAGACCAGGTATGAGAAAATGTTTTCTTCGTCTTTAGCTTCTGCCTCTCAAAATGGAGTCTTTTATCTTGTGTTATGGTGGAAATATATATACTGCATCTATACCTTTTATCTTGTGTTTTCTTTTTTGAGGTTACACAAAACACTGTAAAAGGGTAAGAAACAGTACATCAAAAGCATTAAAGACATGAGAGAAGGAAAAAAAACGAAGCATAGCTACAGTATATCTACTCTACATCAATCACAATCCTTCTCCATCCCTTTCTTTCCTTATCAACCACCTTTGCTTCCATCAACTCCATAAACAGCATTGCTTTTTGTTCTTTACATTTTTGCTTTTCTCTTTTTGAAGATCTCATTGGCTCCATCCAACCATGGCTTTCTTAATCTTCTCCTCTCTGATGACCTATATTTTCCTTCTTATATTTGTAATGCTAATTATAATGCTCCTTACTCATCTCTAATCTTATGGCTCTATATGGCTAAATCTATATGACTTACATAACATACTTCTGTTGAATAATATGGTCAACTCACATTTGTATTTAATCCAAATTAAATACACACTTTTATTTATTACCTAATCTTTTTTTACTATATACATTTAAATACCCACTATATTCAATTTATTTTTATGTTTCTCTGGTTCTCTGTTTTTCACTTTCAACTATATGCTTTTCATTTCCATGTAACAGAGTAAAAATACTTTGTTATGCAGACACTCACCACTCACCAATTCTTATTAATTTTTGTTTCTCTAAATGATGCAACCACTTTTTTCTGCATTCTTCATCTTGCTTCCACTCATTGATTATTATGAATCACATTTATTCAGACTGTTGAAGATTTTCCCAAGCTTCATCCCTAGCTTCTTCCATTATCATTGAAACAGAAGATGCAACTATCATTTAACCTCCAAAGCACTATTGAACCACACTATCATTAAATTCAGACAATATGGCTAAAAATCAGGATTGATGGAATTTGTTTTCCATCCAGGCAGCTACTAGTTCTTAAACCATATTTAAACATATACCAAATGATTCCATTTTACCCTCTCTTACTTGCAACACATTGTTCCTAGCAGTTTTGCTGCAAATTCAGATCTGCTTTTTTCAGATCAACAAAGTATTGAACTATTGGTTGTCATAGAAATCGACCAACCAGCTTATTGCCCAAAAATGATGTCATGGGCTGAGAGAGAGGGACTAGCCCAAAGTCACCCAGTTGACTTTTATGTCTAAGGCAAGTCTAGAATTCAGTTTCCTGATTTCTAGCTTGGTACCTTAACCACTAGACAAATTGGCTCACTCCTATTGGTAACACATAACCCTGTGAAAATGTCAAACAGTGGAAGTTTGGAAGATAATTTCCAAGTATGTATTTCTAAAACTCTGCACATGTATTTGTGGAATTGGTTCAACAACAGTCTTACCCCATTAATCTTTATGTACACATGAGATATAAACAGATAGTCTTGGTACTGGAGATTCTGGTGAGTCTATGGTCTTGTTAAGAGCCAAAGCATTGCAAATTTTATTCTGTTTGCAGGTACTAAAATCATATAAATATATATAAAATATAAAATCATATAAATAAATAAACGTGTCCATAAATATTAATGAATGTCAGCATATTTAATGAAGAAACTGGTATTGTAAACTCATTCCACACTCTGGTAAATTAGGTTTACTGTACTGTATATCTCCAGATATGTTGGTGTTTTTGGAAAATAAAATATTAGTAAAAGGTTTACATATATAATCATTTAAACAAAGTATTCTTAACAGAGGAAAGATTTGTGGACTAAGATGGAGAAATGCATCTCCATCTTTGGCTTGCAGTATGATTAGTGCCCTTATTCTATGCTATTTCTATATAAGCATTTATCCTTTTACTAGGATTGTATCCTAGTAAAAGGATAAATGCTTAATTTACACAGCACATGACCACATACTCAGACCTTCTGTTTGGTCTCTCCTCCCCCCCTTCAAAAATCCATTACTCTTATGCTTTTGTGATAAAGCTTTAGGGCAATTCTGTCTTCATTATGGTGACAAGTACACTGTCTTTCAAAATTGTAGTCGTATCAGTTTTAATTGTGGGTGCTACTAAGGGTGTACTCTACAATCAACCTAGTATTGGGAAACTGAGCATTGCCTTAAGTTAAATGGATGTGAACCAACCTGTTTTTTCTTTTCTTCCAATAACTAATTGCTTGGCATTAGCCTTAGTTGGTTATTGAAGCTAAATGAACTCATCAGAGCAATGAGATAGTAGAGAGCATTGAGTTGCTGGAAGAAAAAAGATACCTCTACTCAGAGAAGCAGCCACTTGACCACAAAGCATGAATGCTACCCTTATCTTGTCTCCATTGTTGCCTGGAAATGGGTCTTATTTTCTTTGAAGACCAAAGTTCAGAATTATTTCATTCTTCTGAGTAGTTTGGAAAACTAAGGAAAGGAGAGCACTCTTTTTTAAATAGATTCTTGTAAGGGTCTTGTTTGCTGAGGCAGCCCCCTTCTTTGTCATTCTAATTGCTCACCTGTTTATTACCATCTAAGGAATATATTATGCTGCTTGATGAAACAAGATGACACATTTTCCATTCTAATCACAAAATCTGACCAAAGTGGTTAACTGAATCTTACTTAATTTTGTTGATGAGAATAGAAAGATGGTGTTTTTTTTCACCGTGTCTGAAGAATGGCGTTAAGAGTAGAATACTCCAACCATAAAATATTAGTAAAAGGTTTACTAATCATGGGTTGCTACTGAGTCCGTCACCTAAACTAGCTGACTTTCTCTTTCTAGTAACATAACTAGCCCATTTTTTACTCTGGGTTTAATCTAAAGCATTTACAGAAGGAGAGATGAAGGCAGGTAAAGCTTCTTCTTCTTCTTCTTGCCTTTGTTACTATCCTAAAGAGCAGACTAAATAGGCAGCAACAGTAAATGAGGAGAAACATCAGAAATAGTGTAGTTTTATGGTTGCTAATCCCTATTGCATTGCTGGTGTGAGTCTTGCCAGGCTGTTTACAGGGGTGGGCTGCTGGGAGTTCGGGAGAACCCCTTGCTAAGAGTCTGCCCAGTTTGGAGAACCCCCAAATCCCACTCCTGGCTGGCCCCATCCTGCCCACCTCGCTCCTCCCAGGAGTCCCCACACAGCCTGTTTTGGATCCTGTGGAAGCCCGTGTGGAGGCTTGGGGAGAGTGAAAAATGGGCCTCATGGAAGTTCCGGAAGGCCGGAAACAGGCCTATTTCCGCCTTCCAGAGGGCCCCCAGAGCCCGGGGGAGGCCATTTTTGCCCTCCTAGAGGCTCCAGGAAGGCCTCTGGAGACCGGGGAGGGTGAAAACGCCCCCCACCACGGTGCAGGAGGCCGACTAGGCCATTCCCACCATGGCCACATCCACCCAGCAACCGGGCAGAGAACCCCTTGCTAAAAAATTTGCATCCCACCCCAGTGGCTGTTACTTATGTTTGAGAGTAACCTTGAAGCAAATATTATTGGCTCAAGTTTAGAAGGACTTTGAACTTTTTGGATTATCTGTAGAGACTCCAGGCATTTGCTAGAAATCTGTTTCATTGTTTCAGAGTTTTATTTATTCTGATAGGCTTGGTGTTCGTATCAGCCCTAACTAGGTTGATGAATGTCAGAGCATTGTATGAACTGCAATGCAAAATATTTACATGTAGACCATAACATTATTCCTTTTAGAGTAAGCAATAATATGTGAAGCACAGAAAAAAGTAAGAAATGGTAAACCAAAGATATTAAAAGTGTGATTTCTTGTCTTGCCCCCATCCACCTGTTAATATCACCTAACAGAATACCTTTTACAGGATAGCATTTATTCAGAATCTTACAAAATTAGTCCCCAAATTCATCCATTCTTCTTCCATTATCCTCATTCACTGAAATTTAACATGCATATATCACAATGTAGGTTCCTAGATGACACCAATTCAAACTTTTTAGTATCCGTTTTGGGTTTTTTATTCATATCACTACTTTCTCTATTTCTACTGCATGCATTCATCAGTTCTGTTCCACAAGATCAGGTCACCCTCATTCAAATCTACAGTATTACATTCTCGCCTTTTGTCTTGGTTTCACAAATACATAATATACATTTCTTTCCTCCCTTTTCTTCCTTTTGCTAATTCATGCTTTTTAAATCATTTATACCTCTTCTTACATTCCAATGTGCAACTTTTCATATACAATAGTGATAGTCAAAAGTATCAAGCATGGAAATCAGGAAATTCAGGCAGTTCAAATGAATATAAGGGTTTATTGCAAGCTTAAGCTCCCTACAAGAATCTAAACTACTAACAGTCAAAGCAAACTGAGGTAAATAAGAGTCAATGGAATTCAAGATGGGCTGGACTTAGATCTCTTGTGGGCATGAAGGGACTTGAGACTGATGACATATTTGACCACTTCCCTGGGCTTAGCCTGGTCATCTCCTACAACAGGGCTCATAGATATTGACCTGTACCCCAATCATATCTTTGGTCAATCATATGTTTAACATAATACTGTTTAGTAAAATAAAATAAACTAGAAAACATGCCCTTGACATAGGCAATATTCCATACTAATTATAAGAATGGTACCAGCTGGTTTTGGCATAGTTTGGCCAGTATGCCAGAAATGCAACAAAAATTCAATTTTACCCCAAACTTGTTCTTATTATTCAGTGCAAATTAGACTCTCAAAAGTATTTATTACTTGCAAACTAACATATTATTTCCTGGATTTCACCAATAAGGAGGTACATGCACTATCCTAACACACACTCATGATGCTCCAAAACATTTGAAGGGCACTGTAATCTTGCTCTATATCATAACTGTGCCCTTTTTATACACCTTGGTGGGCTATAAATACAATATTTAAGTTAAATGAATAATATTAAATACATTTATTTAAATACATTACAATAGACTGATCCTGGCATCCCCAGATTCCTATCAAATTCCTTAATTTTTAGTGTTTAACATTTAAAAAATAAACAAAAAGAAGAAGATATCATGATAAATAGCAAATCCCCAGATTCCAGAATGGTATTTGTTTCGAACAATGTTTCTAGATACTAAGTAGATCATATAGGCAAGCTCAGTAAATAAAAATGGTGGTTAAAATTTTCATTTCAAAAGAGAAAGAAAATACTGTAGAGACTTCTTCAAAGCTAATCATAGCAGGAAGTAGCTTTGCAATTCATTTTGCCTTCTAGGAATTTAAGACTGCAGAGAGATTATTAAATTTCCTTTCCTTTAAACTCCCACTCTTTACGTGAAAGCAAAAGAACAACAAACAATCCCACAAAAATATATAGGTTCCAGTTATGTCTTAAATGTGCCTTTTGGTTCTGTCGTAAAGAACGACTTAGCAATAGCAATAGCACTTAGACTTATATACCACTTCATAATGCTTTACAGCCCTCTCTAAGCGGTTTACAGAGTCAGCATATTGCCCCCAACAATTTTGGGTCCTCATTTTACTCACCTCAGAAGGGTGGAAGGAAGGCTGAGTCAACCTTGAGCCTGGTGCGATTTGAACTGCCAAATTGCAGGCAGCCGACAGTCAGCAGAAGTAGCCTGCAGTACTGCACTCTAACCACTGCACCACCGTGTCTCACTTTGCCATCTATTGGCAAAATCCAATGCTCCTCATGTTCTTTACTGGATTTCACGAAGAGGTATCAACTACGTTTTTAATATTAGCATATGCTTGTCAAACCTGGTCCCCATAATATTAATAATAACATCTCATTGGGAACCTCAGTATGTTAGTTTTAAAATCTTACATTCTAGTGAATAAAGTTATAATATAAGAGCATTTATTACAGTTAATTAATAATAAAATCACAATTAGAATCCGCTAACATTTACTTATTATGTTCAAAATGTACAATAAATTGTACTTCTGACCACTTAATTGTATAACACAGAAGGTATGCATTGCATTTTCCAAACTCTTTTGATGGTTTGGAAAGTTTCACTGACATTAATTAATGAGGTTCTTTGAAGGAGCCAAAGATTTATTATTGACACTAATGTACAAACTTGAAGAAACGGTCCTTTAGAACATGATTTGATTGTGACAAATGCTTTGTCCTTCCCTGGAGTGTCTCTGTTGATAAGCTACCAATAATACTATTTGTTCTACATGAAAAGGGAAACTTGCTATCAAGTCTTTTTACAGAGGCACCATCCTACCAACTAGAATAGAGGCATGTTCAAATTCAAAAGAACTTCAGATATATTAGCTGTCAGGGCTTTATTTATTCAGGTGATGTCAAGCAGTGGTCATGTAAACAATAAGGGATTTTATTAATTTATGTAAAGGAACAGGAGGGCATGTCCTATCTGTGTACATTTCTATGTACTTTTTGACTACAGCTTTTTTCTTGTAGGCATCTTATTAAGCTAAATTCAATTACAAGTAGAGATGGTGAGTAAGTGGACAGAGTTGGGCGACATTTATTTATATACTACAGCATAGTTGCAAGATAAAATTCAAAATAGCATGAAGATGAGTCCTTGAATCCTGAGCAAGTTATAATTAATATTCTGAAATCTTTATGTCACACCCTATCCATATTTTCAAAACATTCCTACCATCAAATCAACCGTGATTGAATTAATCTCAAGATTCTTCACTGTCCCCAAATTTCCTCTCTAAAAACAATTGAGAAGGTGAAGTAAATAAGGGTTTGTTGGTGGATTTGAAAAAAAATGTATGTAATCAAATTAGATAATTCAATACTCAGGTAAACAAAATTAGCATGAAAAAAGCAGGCAAATGGACAGTCTACTTAAATAGCCCTAAGCCTTGCCCCATATCCAGCATGGTCTGCATAATAGTAGTTCAAAGTGTTCCACTTTTCCCCATATTGAAGACTGAGCATGTCATGATACTGCTATAAAGAAAGTGGTCAACATAGGCCAAGGCTTTAGGCTATAAAAATTGATATAGATAGTTCTTTAACAACCCTAATTGCTCATAAATCAGGGCAGTTCTTAAGTGGGCTACCATGTGACATGACTCAATTTTAAAGCAAATTTTATGATGGTCATCAATGCAAGCCACCATAGTCATTAAATGAAACACATGTTCACTAAGAAAATCCAGCATATCCAACGGGATTTGGGGGAAAGCAGCAAAAGGTGTCACAAGTTGCAGTCATGTGTCTGTGGGATGCTGTAACCCATCATAAATGTGAGCCAGTTGCCATGCACCTGAAATACGGTTACCTAATTGCAAGGTGCGGGGGGTGGGGGGTGGCACAATGTTTTTTATGACAGTTGGAAGTGTTTTACAGATTATAAAGCACCCTTTGCAAGGCTGTTGTAACTTCAAACAGTTGTTAAGCAGTTGGAAATAGTAGCTCATTTAAAAATTTGTATTTGTGAGTGACATCTAACTTTACATTAGGAAAGGATCCCTTATGCAACAGGAGTTCCCAATCTACCTGTGACGGCATAATTGCTGGCTAATGGCAGCCATTCCATTAGTCATAGTGGGATTAGCAATATTCCAAGGCCACTGTAACTCATGGGATTAGCAATATTGTGATTCAGTTTTTGTTCAATAATCTCTCTTATCTCCCTCTCTTAAATCATTTTTCTTTTTCTACATTTTCTTTTTAGCCTCTCATGATAAATTAATTCAGTAAATAAGTGAGATGAAAGAGAAAAAAACAAGATCTACTTTATACTGAGTAAAACACAACAATGCTTTAGGAACTGTTGTATTTGTAATGCCTCAGAAATATTGAGCAATAAACATATTTATAATGCTTTATAACAGGGGTCTCCACCTTTAAGACCTGTGGACTTCAACTCCTAGAGCTTTGTTGGCTGAGGAATTCTGGGAGTTGAAGTCCAGAGGTCTTAAAGTTGCGAAGGTTGGAGACCCCTGCTCTATAATACTAACTAACACCTTAAGAATTTTATGGAAATACTGAGAGATCTTGAACTAAAGTGCTCATTTACTGTTTTATGTCCATCCATGCAGTTTTATCAAATCTGAGCATCTGTCAACCTCTGTGAAAAGGCTGCAGTGTCCATGAGGGTCACGGAGACCATTCAAGTTGTTCAAAAATGAAATGAAGCTCTAACCACGACTTTTGTTTTTCTAACCTTCTGGGGACATCCATATCAGCAGTAGATAGCACATTCAAATTCACAAGTGAGAGAAGAAATAAAGAATAGAAATGTAAAATCTTGATGTAGGACAAATCTTGAACTCGGCAGACAACAAAATATCTGCTATTTTGCATCTGCTATAACAATGTAGAACAACCAACCATAAAGGAAACATACAATCTCCAAAAATGATGTATTAGACAAAGGAAAGATTTACAAAACCGTTTCAAAATAAAAAGTCCTGGTTTGAAAAAAAAAAGTTTCATTTTTCACCTATCTCTCTTTGGGATATGAAGTTAAATTATGGCAATTAAGAAATCAATCCTATGTTATCAATGTTATACCCATTCCAAATTTATAGTAAAAACTAATCAAGTTCTTAACAAGTTATTTAAAAACCATTAGAAACTCAGACATTTTAAACTAATAGATCCAGTTAAAAATGCAAAACAGCAAATAAAGACATGTTATGTAAAAGATTTCATGATGATGCTGAAGAAATTAAAAAAAAATATTGGTGCTAGAAGCTATGCCATAACCAGTTAGCTTCCCTGTCAGTCTCGGTGATGCCATATTGTACCATCTCTGAAATCTACCATTATTTTTAAAGTGATATTCTAGTGTTTAAAGCCTTTACTAAATGAGGATGAGAATCTAAGAAGCCACCATTTGCTAATCAAATCTGGCCATCCAGCTTGGACTTACAGAAGCTTCCTAGTCAATGCCTGCACCTACCAGGAAATGTGCTGGGAAAGGCCCTAAGGATAGACTTTTTTTGTGGGGGGAGGCTTTCCTTCTATTAAACAGGTGATCATCAGAGGTGAGAAGGGACAAAATCCTCATAGCTTTGCAGAAATCTGTAATGCTGTTTCTTTTTTTTATAATTCTTGGTGACTTTTCAGGATTGATTCTGAAGCCATCGGTGTAGGCTTTGTTTAATGATTATAGTGATTTATGTATTATGTCATTATTGTAATACTCTTGTATTTTATATATTTTATAAAACCCAGAGTGCACTTAGACTGAAACAGTGCATATATTTCACAAATTAATAATGGCAGAAGGACTAAACTGGAAAGGGACAATTAGAAA
Source organism: Pseudoxyrhopus heterurus (assembly GCA_032468235.1). Taxonomy (NCBI): domain Eukaryota; kingdom Metazoa; phylum Chordata; class Lepidosauria; order Squamata; genus Pseudoxyrhopus; species Pseudoxyrhopus heterurus. The sequence continues at coordinate 62,627 of JANHJO010000216.1, forward strand.
AGACCTGAAATATCATATAGTATTAACATTTATTTTTTCAATTTATGTTTTTTTTTCTTTTTTTCTTTCTAAAATAGTTTTATTATTAAATAACACAGTCTGAAAATAAATAACAAGAGGTAAGAACTGAATCAATCTTAGTTTAACAATCTAATGACAAAGTTGATAAAGGATTTCCAGTACTGGATCCATCATTTCATGCTTAAGCAATCATTGTCCAATACAACTGTTTAGTTATTTTCCTAGTGAAACTTGATTTAAGATAGTTACCTATTAAATTCTCTTACATGTCCTGGAAGCATCTCTATACATTGTAATTTGTAAGCACTGTTTTAGAGCCAGTGGTTCCTATGCTAAAATTATAGATTTAAAAGGCATATGCAATACTGATTTTACATATCATTATATCATTATAATACTTTACATGCTCCTACCTCTACTGAAAACAGCATTTTTATACTGTGATATAGTATATTGTACGAGAATGAACAGGATATCTATGCAAACTGGATTGTCCACAGCACATTCTGTCAGATCAATTATGGTGTTCGGGGATTATGGGCAACCATCTGCAACATATCAAATAATATAAACCACATCATCTATCAAGCCTTTAGTGCTGCAGACAGAAACAATATTATTAACAAAGAAGCAGAATCTATTTATCATCACAGCAGTGCAATCAGTGCAAATCTTTTATTTTCTGTTGATAGCAGTAAAATAATTAGATTTCTTCATTTGCAGAATGCTTTCATTTTTTTTCTTTTTGTCACAAACGTTTTGATATCAGCTCTTTTCTTTATTTAGATCAGCCTTTCCCAACATGGTGACCTCCAGATGTTAGGACATCTGGAGGGCAATAGCATTGTAGAGGACTGGTCTAAAAGGAGGTTTGAGTTTCACTTTTAACACAAATAAGGACACACAAATATTTTTGTATACTTTTCCATTCTAATTTCTTATAAGAAATAGTCAGTTATTGATTTACTAAAATTATGCAAGCCTCTGGCTGCAATTGGCAATTGTGAGTTTGTGGAAAGAAATTAAAAAGAAAAATAGGAAAAATGCAAAGAATTTGGGATGGGAAGGCATTTTCCCTAAAAGGGAAAAGATCAAAAATAAAATTAAATGGAAAATTGAAACTCAAATTGAGCAAGAACAATAAAAAGATTAGAAGAATGACAGCTAGCTGACTAGGCATCAGTGCCAGAAATTTTGACAGAAGGAGCGAAAAGAAGCTTAGAAAAGCAAGAGTATGAGCCTGAATGATTAAAGAAAGAAAATATGTTTTTTTTTTAAAAATGCTTTTTAATTAATAAAAGAAAGAAATAGAAAGAAAAACACAAAAGCTATAGTGGTAGTGATACATAGATTTCTAAAGTGAAGAAAAAAGAACACATAAAAAGTACTATAGCAAAAAAAGTGAAAAAATACATTTTGAGAAGGGATATCCTATTTTTTCTTTGTTGTTGTTGTTGTTGTTATGGAACTGTTAATGTGGGTTTCCCCCCCCTTTGATAAGAAAGGAAAAGGTGTTTACAGAAAAAGAATTTAAGCAGGAGGTAGGTGGGATTCTTCTCTCTCTGGCCATTTGGAGCAATTTGTACATACCCACATTCAACGGGAGGGGGGGGGAGGCGGAGG
>JANHJO010000216.1:145874-159684 GCA_032468235.1 Pseudoxyrhopus heterurus
TCGATCAGCCAAACTGCTGATCTGCTGTACTGCAGTACAGTGATCTTACCACTTGAGCCACACAGCTTCCTTACAATTGCAAAGCAAATGTAAAATATCTATATTCTTGCTTTAGTTACATGAGGAGCTGCCTGATAAGCTGTTGTATAACCTGAGTCTCTTTTCCTGATCACTGTCTTAAGCTGTGATTTCATAGCGTAAGATCTAGAGTTAATGATTATGGGAATAGCCCCACCCAAATCAGTAGATTTAGGTTTATGACTACCTGCCCTACCAATTCATTGGGTTTATTGTAAGCATGACTAAGACTGTATCCAACTTTTAAATTACTTTTAATTCTATGACTCTTCTAACATTAGAAAGACAATGTACACAATACAACCAGATTTCTCTGTATATTTAAAAAATTCTTTATATAATAAGATAGTGGATCATCTGAAATAATACTGATTTCAGCATCATTTATTTATTAAATTTATATGGCTACCCATCTCACAAATATGGCTCTGGGTGGTGTCCAATAAAACAGAATAATTAAAAATAACACTTAAACAGCAAAACATAAATATAATTAAAAGCAGTGAAGAGTGCATTCAAGATCTTACATATAATAAAGCCATTTCATGGGTTCCCCACTTTCACAGGGATGCACAAGCCTTCTGATAAAACTATGTCTCAAGGGATTTCTGGAAAATCATTAGGGTCAGAGCCAGTCTCATTTGGAGTGGATGATATTCCGCAGGGCAGGTGTCACTGCAGAGAAGGCTTACCTGCTGGTTAGTATCTGATGAAGCTGCTTAGTAGACAAAAAATGTAATATGTCTGGCCTCCTGCCAGACTTGATGGGTCAAATACATGTAACTGGGGGGATGATCCCTCCAATAACCCAGCCTTGTTCCATGTATGGTTAAAGGTCAAAACCAGCACCTTGAATTGAACCTGGAAGCAAACTGGCAACCATTATAGCTCATGGAGCAGACATGTGCAGTTGTAGGACCAAACATAATTGTCCATGCCACCACATTTTGAATCATCTGAAGCTTCTGGATACTCTTCAAGAGCAGTTCCATGGACAGTACATTGCAGTGGTCTACTGGGGGAGTGATCAGTGCAAGGGTAACTGAAGTATTGCTTCCTGATCCAGGTATGAGTGAAACTGGTACACAAGTGCCACCTCCTCCTCAACAGGAGTCATGACCCCAAAAGAATCTCCAGATTGCACACATGTCTATTTAGAGCAATGCAACTCCATCCAGCAGCAATCATGGTCAATTCCCAGATCCAGAAGGCCCTAAAATCCAAACCAATCAGGCCTGCCAGGGTTCAGCTAAAGTCTCAGTTCCCCATCCAGATCCCACCAGCTTCCAGGCATTGTTTTGATGTTATAGCTGCCCTAATGCCTTTAATGAAGAATGAGGAAAGAGTAACATCATTTGGAAAATATCTCATCATACAAATCTTCAGAAAATACAGATGCTTAGCAAAACTATTAGAAACCTTGTCATAAAAATGGAGGAATTCTTTTCCAGGGGGAATTTGCATTCATTTTAATATACATAAATCAATTTTTATGAACCTGTGATTGTGGGCACAGTAGTGACAAATAATCTGGAAGGACAGCAAATGCTGCAGCTGTCATACACCTAAAAGTTACTCATATACCATATGCCTAGTTTTTTGTACTAAGTTTATTAGAATTCAGTGGCTCATGAGTCAGTCCAAGTCCATTATCTTTTGCTTCTTAGATTCATTATTGAAATTGTTATGATAAATGAAAGCTTTTAAAATTACCAATATTTCAGTTTTGTCACTAATTTTAGATCCTTTTTTCCTTTGGTTATCTAAACAGATTCTGAGTAACAGAATTACTCCCTCAGTCATTACAGGGAATAAAAAAGGTTCAAATCTATGAAATATAAGGTTGGGAAATATCAAAAGGTATTCCATACAGCAAATTGCTTGGATTTTTTTTAAAACCCTTTAACTGTTGGAATGAAGTTTTAAAAATACCCCATAGGAGCTGTTCTTTCAGCACTACCAATTGAAAACTCGGGGCTCTTGAAAATAAAAAGCTCACCCATTTTTTTGAACTTTCTCACAACTGACTTTTTATTAGAATTTATCCTATGCCTGCCCACTTCCCTCTGTTTCTTTTGCCAGATGAGAAGAAAATAGAGTGTTGATTACTGTTATTTGTAATTCTTTGGAAGTGATGCGATGTTGACTGCAGGCAGCATATGTATCCGCAGTTCCTTGTTTGTTTGCTGACTTTTCTTTCAGTATTTTAACAGCTGTGTGTCACATTTAAAATATTCAAAATATCTCCACATTTGCCTCCTACACATTCTCAATTTGGGTCTCATTTCACACCTTTTGTCTGTGGACAAATCATAATAACTCTTAACTATTTGTGCTCCAAAGAGATCAAAATGTCTGCATAAAAAAAAAAAACATTTGTCTAGTCTGCACAGAACCTGTTTGTTATATATTTATTTAAAATAATGTCACTTTGATAGACAAGATTACTTTCAATGTTTGTAAACTCCAGCACAGAGCATTCAGTGATACACAGAAGGGGAGACAATAGGGTTAAATGTAATGAGCAAATAAATTAGTCATTACCTCTTTTCATAACACTTCATATAAATAGTTGCACTATAAAAAATACTTATTCGTGTCTCTTGCTGACTTTTTTTCAGTAGATTGATGGGGGGAAGGTACTTAACGAGCTTAGGCTTGCTGTTGCTTTGGACAGAATGTTACCCAATGTCATTTGTTATTAGCATCAATGTTGCTCTAGAGATTTGCTCTCCCTTCATGTTCTGTTCATTCAAGATTAAGACATCTGGGTAGGAAGTGGGGTAAAAATATAAGCATCAAGGCTGTAGAGCTTGAAACCCCTTCACAGCCAACCATCATAATAACAATTGGTATGTTCTACTTGTACAGGAAGACCAAGACGTGTGGATTGTAGCATGGTATAGAATCATTAGGTTTTTTTTTAAATTTTGGACAAAGCATAATACTAAACACTACATAAAATTAACTTTGTTACTCACTTGGAGCATTCAAGAGAACTTATGACTATAAAGGCATGTTTGTAAGAGAAAATATATATCATCCAATATAAGAAGATTTTTGTCATTTCTTTTGACTGAGAGCTACCGGTAACATAAGAATATCTGGAAGTGTGTGGATGCTTCTTGACTGAAAATTAGAAATTTAAAAGTTCTATTTTCACTTTATTCTTTATTTCAGATTGAAACTTATCTCTTTGGAAAATGTCACTCAGTTCTATAGTAATGGTGTAAATGAAGTATAGAGTCAGATATTTAAACATGTTTTGGGACAAGGCAACATTTTTTGATCAGGTCTTGCTCATTTATAGATCTTTTTTAAAAATTGTTCCAAGGGCACAATTGCTCCATACAAAGCTTGTATATAGATGGAGATAAAGAGAAAAATTAATGTTAAACAGCAGGAAGAGATGTCAAAAATTAGGGTGCACAGGAGGTCCATTTCAGGAAAAGAGTGGTAAGTGGGGCCACTTTGCATTTCTTTTGAAGGGAAAATTGAGAGGATTCTTAGACACCTAGAAGAGATTCTTCTATGTGTATTATATCCCTCTTAAGTCCTACTATGCTGTTTTATTGTGGGTGAAGTCTTCCTGAGTGACATGAGCAAGGAATGTACTGGCAATGCATGCCAAGAGTATATGTATTCAGCTAGTACACCCAATGTTTGAAGGTCATCCCAGCTGCCCAGTTAAAACACACAGGACCCTCTTTGCGGCATCAGTGATACAGGAAGATGCTGGAGGTGGATGATTACTTTTGTGACCACAGAAAAAGCATCATTTCATACTATGTGGGAGAAAGTTAACATAAAAAAATTTCTGAATTTTATCAAAAAAACCAACATGGATAGACAAGGAAAAATATTTGAATATATAGTGCCCGATAATGGACCCATCACATGAGATGATACCCAACATGCTACTGAGGAAGAACTCAGTATAAAGTTTGGAGCATAAAATGGTGTTCATTACACAGCTAGATTAAACAGAGAAATCAGTTGATGTTGGTTAGTTTACTACTATAATCAATGTTTCATAGAGTATTAATATATTAATGTTATTTCTATGGAAGTCTTGATGCTGACTGAATAAGCACCAATCAAACAAAACCTGCTGAAGAAACTTTTCCATGAGTCTGAAAATGGCATCAATCCTTTGGAACACAATCCATCAGGATTAGATCAGTGCTGGGGCCCTATTGGCATTACACAAGGACTTAAAGATGTGGCTCTGTTATCCATCTTGCTTGGGGATCTGGATGTATGGCAAAGCTGGTTCAGTGTTTATGTTAAATTTGTTGTTAGAGAATATTAGAGAATATATGTAGTTCAGGATTGAACTGTGGTGTCCTTTGTGTTCTCTGAACTTGGTTGTTTTTCTACAGACATTTCATTACCCAACCAGGTGAAATTTTCAGTGTTAGCCTGAGTCATGGATTTGAGATGGGTCACTATATAAATTGAAATAATAAATAAATACATTACCCTGAACCATCTAGACCAGGGGTGTCAAACTCGTGGCCCGCAGGCCAGATGCGTCACGCACTGGCCACGCCCACGCCCAGTTTAGCGAAGGGGGGAAAAGTCACGGTACATCACATGTCAACAATGTGATGTCACAAGTTTGACACTCCTGATCTAGACATAACAATTTTAAGGCCTATCAAAATGACTATTTTACATCTAGGTTAGGCAGAGCTGCATTCATCCACTTTAGCTAGAATTATCTTTCTGAGGTGATTATATCTTTTCTGTGCTGGCTTCTTCCTTGTGCCGCATCTATCCTATGAATTAGGTACAATCTTTTTTCTACTGAAAAGGGTAGAAACTTGGTACAATTTTTTTTTTATTTCTTTCTTAAAAATTGTTCCAAGGGCACAATTGCTCTATACAAAGCTTGTATATAGATGGAGATAAAGAGAAAAATTAATGTTAAACAGCAGGAATGCCTGCTGTTCTTCCTGAATGCCTACCGTCCCTACCTACCATTCTGAACAGAGGGAATAAGAAAGACACCTTCAACCATTTCTCTCTGTTAGAAGACAGTATTGTGTTTATTGTAGTTGACTTGTCTTACATTTTCAAAATTAATCTTTGGGTGCAGTGGACAATACTGTTATCGGTATTAAAACAAGTTTTTAACTGTCCATCTATTTTTCTTTAATATTAGGGAAGATTCAACTTGTTCTTTATGTAGATGGCAAAATATGTTAGGCTAACTATGAGGGAAATATTTTTAAAATATAATATGATATGATATAATATAATACAATACAATACATAATCTCTATAATATAATAATATATTGTTATCTACATTCAAGACCAATGAATGTAGAGAAAATTCTGATATTTAGTTGTGAAATGTACAGTATAAATCCTCTTTGTTAATTATGTAGTTGCAGTGACATAAAAGGTACTTCTATCACCAAGATCTGTGAGAGATTTCACTGAATACAGATGGTTCGTATGAATTGGATCTGCAGTTGGGAATAAGGTCAGACATAATATAGAATATTATCACCTAAAATCTTCAGCTTTGTAGTTCATATCATTATGCCACTGGGAATAGTTGCAGAAATAAGTGACTTGGACATAGTATGGCCATTTGACATTTGGAAAATCGAGTTTCTGTGATATGTATCTTCTCCAGAATTGTACTTCCAAGGTGGTGGCAGCTTCCCACGGAAATGAGCTACTGAGAATAGTGTCCTTGAAGTATCATGGGAAAAAACATTAAAATAAAATCCAGAGCAAACTTCCTCTGAGGCATTAACTCTCTTTCCTGCCCTTCCAGATGGAGCCAGCTGAGAGCCAAGATAGCAGCTGGAGGAATAGTCTGAAATAGTGATAAGGGGAAATTAAGATCAATGTAGAAAATGGTTCTTTTCTTTTTCTTTTCTTCTCTCAGTATAGTTTGGTTGTTAGGGAGACATTGATAAATTCCTTATACTCTGAGAAGTTTAATAGGACGGGGAAGATTTGATTACCAGAAATGTTTAAAATTTAAATGCTTGGTGACATAAATAAGCATAGTTTGGGTGAGTCTGCTTTCCAGCTCTGGAGTAACAGTTTGGCAGGCAATACAGGATCTTGTGTATGAAAGAAGGATGTTTTAGTCAGCAAACATCTGGTGAGAAATACAACTTGAATTTTGAATTCCTGCACGTACAGAATTGCAGCCTATGAGGAGTGATAGTTGTATAGGTTAAGGGTGAGGTGAGTCTATTGTTCCCCCAGTCATTTCCTCTACTTTATAGTCATGCTGGGTTGAAATATGGAAAGTTTTATTAGAATGAGTGGCAGGACAGATATTCCAGAGGGCAGCCATGTTGACACAACACAACGAAACAAAAACCAGTGTCTAGTGGCAGCTTAAATTCTCCGATGCAAGTAAAGCAAGACATCTAGCTGCGCTGAAAATATAACACCTCTGCTGATAATTATTTACTGAATATGGGGTTGGATTTCAGGAGAATTGATACTTTTTGCTATGCTTAACATAAAATCTAATCCACCATCCATTTGAAAAATTCAAGTTCGTGGATTCTACCATTGTCATAGGCAGATTATTCTGCTGCTCGCCTGCTTTACTCTCTGAAATTCTATCTAATATTCAGCCTGAATTATCTTTTAATGTTGACCTCTTGCTCCTTGCCCTGATTACAGTTTTAATGGAGAATAAAATTACTCTGTCCCATCCTGTTATATCTTTTCTCACATTTTTCTTTTGCAGATTAGGTGTAACAACTCTTTTAATTGTTCCATATTGAACTTAAGTTTCTTGATAACATATCACTCTGGTAGCTCTTTTTTGAACCTGCTCTTTGTCCCTTGTAAAAATATGATTTTCAAAACTGGGCACAATGCTCCAGCTGTAAATTGGTTGAAATAAAATGGCGTAGGGATATTAATTATAAAATAATAAGTCAAATCCACATACTGATATACCTACTGTCATTGGAATACAGTGCTTCATGCTCTAAAGCATCTAGTTTCTTTTCAAATCGTATACTGTAAATTCCATTATTCTGTTAATGCAGACCAAGATTGCATAGTCTTCTTCGCTGCAGCTCTATATTGCTTGTTCATATTCAAGTGGTAGCCTACTAAGACTCCTAGAAATTTTGTGCACATGCTGCTATAACATTATATTATAATTATATTATGTTATATTATAAAATATAAGCATGTGTCCAATAGAACCTTGAACAAAATCTTAATCCTGTAAGGTCAAGGAGATGGAGATTCAATTTCACCTTGGGAGGCTCTGAGTGATTTGGGTCCACTCTCTCTCTCTCAGCCCAACCATCCTCATATGGCTTTTATCAAAGAGAAAATGGGGAAAGGAATCATTGTGTATTTTGCTTTAAGCTCATAGAGAAAAAGTGGTATATAAAACAAATAGTTGTAATATGTTTGTTTTTTGTAACATTCAGAACATCTCCTTATTAGTGATGCCACTCAGAAACACAGTTTATTTCCCCCCCTCCCATTAGTGTTCCCAAAACATGTTATAAATAATCTTATTTCCTTCCTTTAGTTTGAAAGTAGTTCCTTCCTGTATGTAAAAATCTCACATTCTGGGATATGTTTGCCAAATTCTTTTGTATCTTAAGACTAAAATCTTTCTTTCACACTTCTGTTATTTGGGGACAACTTATTTTCTTTCCCTGTTGCAAGTTTGACAGCAGTACATTTGCAGTTATTTTTCTTGTAAAGAATGATTAGACTTTTATGATCCTTTGCTAATTCAAAAACAGCTGGGAAACAAATCAAGTTATGTGCAGATTTGAGGCTGTTAATCTCTGCTGGCCACCCATTTAAGCCGAACAGCAGCAACAGAGCCACTCTAGTTCTTTCCTTTATGCAATGAAAGAAAAAAAAGAAGCTGTAAAAACTCACAACTATTATATATTAATAAAATGTGTAGTAATATTGTATTATATAATTAAATTTTAAATAGTTTACAGAACAAAAATAAAAAATGGGAAATTAAACATAAACTACTGAATGTTGTCCAAATTTATAAACGGTTCTCCAGTCAGGACTTCCACTGGTACATTGCTAGTTAAAATATTTTTGAATATAGAAAGAGATGAAAAATAAAACCCAGGCCATTGCATAATTAATGGAGAATAGGCATCCTTCAAACTTCATAGCAGAATCTTTTGTGTGCTATCATAAAAGTATGCAATACCCATTTCTTTTGCCAACTCTTAATTTTTAAAATACATGTACTTATGTACAGTATCTTCTGCCTGGATGACATTTGTCATAGTGCATGACTACACTATATGAATCAGTCCTGCATATTGATTGTAACAATTATTGAACCTATTTCAGTTCTGTTACTGATTGAAAAGAGAAAAATGTGGATAAATGGAGTGGCAACAGAAGTAGATAGTAGAATAGGAGACGATCACAAACATCAAACTCTGAAAATTGAAACTGAGAGATGATGGCATAAATTCATCATAGTGCAGGGGTCTCCAACCTTGGAGACCCCTACCGTAGTGGACCCAGTGGCTATCAGCACAGTGGGTGCCAAGCCAAAATATCCTGTATGGCACCTATAAAATCTGCACATTAACAAATTTTTTATCTGCCACACTGCTTGGATCTGCACATATATTATACCAATATATGACAACATTCTCTTGGGAAGAACTTGATGTGAATGAAGGCCAACACCAGCTAAAGACTTGGTAGTTGTGATTTCACATTGTTGTGAACAGATAATAATTCCTTAATAATTCATAGGTCCTTGGTTAGGAATTGAATTATTAAGTTGCAACATGTGTTAAACTTTAAATCTAATTGTAAATTATCTACACATAGTAATAGTCTATTTCAAATATTGATTCCCTCATGTTAATTTAGTATGATCATAAAGAAACCACATTTAGCATGCTGTTACCCGAATGGAATATTACTTCTTTACATAATGCAGTTCAGTTTATAAACCACTGCAGCAGTTTACCAATAGTTGCATAGAGAAATATTAGTTTCTTATATCTTCCTCCTATCTATCATGCTAAATTACATAGTAACTAGGTTTGATTTGTTTTTCAGTAAACCAAATAGCAGGAAATCTATTATATTAATTTGATTAACTGTATAAATGTTGGGAAAAGGTTGATATGTTTGTAAAATTGAAGAATAATGGAACTGACAGTTTGAGACAAATCACTAAGCCATATTTGATTTGATTTAAATGATCTTTGTTTATTGAAATAATTCAAATTCAAATATTTATTAGCAATTCATCTTTTACTGAAAAGCTTAATATTTTAAAAAGACTCTATAGCCTAAAAGCATACTTTCCCCATAATACTGTTTAAATGGTAAATAAAAGCACTAAGAGCTAATAGCATGTTAAATTTAGCATACCCCCAAAACTATTTTTATTGTCTAAGATGGTGAGCTTGATTTCAGTATTATGTAGGCAGAAAACAGCAATTTCAGTGTTACCCAACTAGCAATCTTTTGTCTTATTGGTAAGTGACATGAAAAGGTAAAAGTAAAACTAAATTGTAAAAGGATTTTCACTTGCAGATGTACACATCCTTGTGCTGAACAGGTTTGGCTTTGAAGCTCCAGACTTAATGTGCTTTGCTTTGTGTTTTCCCAGATTGACCTTCCTCCATCCAAGTTTTGCTGATGATGAATGGAACAGCCAATGTGAATGCAGCTGGACGCAGCCACTATGCCTCCTCTATACCTATTCCCAGAGCTGCATCCCATAGCAAGATACATACTCTGGCAGCATCTCCTAAACTGCCCCCTAAGCAGAACTGTGTGGGAGCATATTCCTCACCCAGGATATCATCTCCCAGGATAGGGAAGGCACAGGGAAGCTCAAGCTGTGGAGCTCCTAAAGGATCGAAGCAGAAGCTCGGGGTTAAGGCTGCAGCTGCTGCAAGTCCTAGGCCAGAGAAAACAGACGCATCTGGGAGCCATGGTGAGACGGAGGAGATGGACTCTGGCCTTAGTTCCGGTTTGGTGTCTGGCTACAGTAACCCTTGGGGCTTACCAAAGGCCAGTTCCAGACCCACCAAGATAGTGAAGAAAGCTGTTATTCAGACAACTGAGAAAGTAAAGAACACCCCTAAACAAGGCGAAAGTAATAGCAGCCCTGTTGCTATGAAGGTCCTTGGGAAGCCCAGCACAATCGCTGAACCTGCAAAGACCACTCATCTGCCAGGGAAGAGCCCTTCATATCTCAACCTATATAATGAGACATCAATGTCAAAGACTTCAGAGGGATCTACCACAAAGAGGCCTCAGAGCTGTCCAGCAAAAGGTCAATCAGCCTCAGAAGTCAACGGGAAGGAAAATGGAACGTCCAAGCAAGAAGATAGTCCTCAAACAATCTCACTGGATACAAGCAACCTTAATAAGGGACCTGTGTTACATACAGCACCCATCAGTTTTTCTTCTGTGCCACAGCACAACCATCCCATTATGGCCACTGTTGCCCCTTTTCATTATCGGTAAGTATCACTCAGTATGTATTCCTAGATATATCTTTCTTAGGATATATCTTCTTAATTATTTATTAGATTTTTATCCGGCCTTTATTATTTGAATAAAATAAAGGTGAATAGGAAAAAAAACTAGCTCTGCTTTCCATTATCCAAATATTACTAAATAAGATGTATCCTAAGTAATATATCATCCTTTTAGCCCTAGTTTTCTTGAAAAAGTTTAGCATTTGAATGCTACAAAAAAAATTCATGAGCCAAGGTGGGAGAAGAACAACTCCATTTTTAGACTCTAGCACTAAAAACAAGCTATCACTTAGGGCCAAATTCATTAACACAGTGAGACTTGTTAAGAATTTGATTTGAATAGATCTACATAGACAAGTGCTTGTAGCAAAATTGTTTTATTGCTTCCCCAGGTTCTCGGATAGCATTATTGCCTGACCATTGTAGATAGCTTGCTGTGGCATCCTGATGGCATATTGGATTATATGCTCATGGAGATATATATGTATCATAACAATTTCAGAATTGCTCTGACATATGCCAACAGCTGTCATATGCCAGTGCTAGTTCATTTAACTAAAATATTTACTGCACTCATTACGTGTGATGTGTGAGTTTGGGTCGTGTGACTTGGCAACTTAGGTCAAAGAAATTGCTTCCTCCCAGAAGAACCTGGCCTTTGCTTTATTAAGGTGTCAGGCAACAGACAGAATTATGGTTTAATAATTATAACCCTTCTGTGCATTATGTTAAGATAGTTGGAGATATATAATAGGCCTATGCAAATTGGGTCCACTCCCATTTGAATTGTTGATTTAGGTTGGCAAGTTGATCTGACTGAAATTAACAATTTGATTTGGAAAATTAGTCTAATTCAATTTGGATGTCCAAATCAAATACCCTTAATAATTTGATTTGAACCCATGTGTGCATATATAAAAAGGGCCTGACTTGGTCTGAATTGAATTGATTAAGAGGTATCTGTTTTGATTTGAAATAAATCATTACTTCAGTATGAAATTTTGATTTGATGACTCAGTGAATTGCCTTCAGACTGTTTACAAATTCAATATTTGCTCAGCCCTGATACATTATGGATGCGAAGAGAAATTGATTGGCTGTGCTTTTTCTGCCTACCAGGTGGCAGGGTGAGAAAGAGAAGAGCAGCCTTCCTCAGAAGGAAGAGGCATGTGATGTGCAGCAGCCCAGCCCTCCTGAAGGGCCTGAGCTCACCCTGAGAGGCATGAGTAAGTAAAAGGATGGGATCACTCTCTTTAGTGCGGGACCAGTGGCTCAGAATCCATGACACAGGGATGTGAAAGAAAGTGGATTTGCTTTGGAGTGCTGCATATAGGATGCAACTACCTGTCTTAAAGCAGTAGCCACATGCATGAGTCTTCTTGGACACTGGCATTTGTGAACTGGTTAGTGGGGGAGAATTTCTAATGGTCATTTTCCATTGTCCAATACTATACTTCCTTCACTGGGAAACTGGGGCTTTGGATGCAAAGCAAGAGACCTCAGACCCGCCAAGTATTGATTGATTACAGAGTATATTCTGAAGTCCAATATAATGGTAGTCTATTATAACCACCAAGGTAGCTGATTGATTAGTCTTGATCAGGTTAGGAGAATGACACGGAAACTTCCTGAACTGAGCTCAAAATACTTGACTACACCAGAATAGGTTATTTTATTTTGTACAGCATAACAGAATACAGCATATTCATGTTGTTGGTTTTTTTTGCTGGGAGACCCTTGTGAGGTCCAGCAGCCAAAATGTGTAAATTATTTAGTTGTGACAAAGTCACATCACCTGGGATGCATCACGAGGAGTCTAGTCTACATTGCACTTTATCAGAATAGGTTCCATAGAGTGGAAGAAGAGAGATCGGTGTTTTCAGAAATAGAATTTACAGTCTGGGATTCTCTGCATAGTGCCTGAATGCATATACAGACAGTCCTGACCTAATGGTTGCAATTGGGACCCAAAACTCCATCACCAACCACAGCAGTCACTAAGCAGAAATCACATGATTGCAATTGGCTTATGACCTCACTCCCATTTGGTCATTAAACAAGTCACTGCAGTCATTAAGTGAAACCTCACATGACTGTGACTTACGATTTTACTTCTACCATCTCTATTTAACTCTGCTTGCTGCAAGCAAGTTGCAAAGCACACAAATGGCAATCACATCACTATGGAACACTGCAGTAGTCATAAATGCACAGATTGGTCATAAAGCTATTTTTTTCTTTTGCATCATTGTAATTTTGAATGGTCATTAAACAACAGAGTTGGTAAACAAAAACTACCTATAAATATTTTGCCCATTGCATTTTTTTCAGTTTTAAGTAAGACTAATATTCAAACAAATAATCAAAAATCTATCTCATGATGTATCAACTGTTACAGATAGTACTGTATTACAATTTCTGTTTGAAAATCTTTACAAAAATAGAAATCATGATTATCACCTCTTGTTTAAAGTACTTTGCTATTTATGTTTGTAGTAATAAAGAGTAGGTCATGCATTTTGGAAGTAGTTAAACAAAGTGGAATTGGGAATGAGATTTCAGAAGATCAGATGAGAGAAAAGAATCTGAGATTGCAAATCTACATTTTTGGGAGATGAGTGGGAAACAACTGTTAAACCCAGTGAGGGGGGGCAGTTACTTCTGCATAGCTGGAAATGTGATAACATCTTTGACAAATACCTTTTTTATGACTGTGCTTGGCACTCTTACAGAAAAGTATTATATCCGGTGTTTAAGATCAGATTCTGAAAATATAATCAGAATTGTAAGAAAACATTTTAATAATCAAATGAAGGCTTAACTACACATGAATTCTCTTCTTCCAATGTTTTATTTTTAAAGCTGAAAGCAGGTATGAGCTTGCATTATTGCAGAGAACTGATGGGAAGAAAGATTCTTTAACTCTTTCACATGATGGCCTAAAATATTATTTTCCTATCTCACAACCTCTTTTTCCAATTTTATTGGTAAATTGGGAAATGTATTTTTAAAGAGACAATGTTCTGATCACATTGCAAATTAAGTTCCATTTTTTAAAGTTATGTGGAATGAACGGCAGACTCTTACTCTCTCTAGGCTATTCAGCAGGAAAAAAGTGTGACTCATCTATATATATAAAAGAGAAGTCTGGGGAGGGATGTGTGTTTGTATGTACTCTATAGAAAATCACAGTTCTCCCCCAAGGTTCCCCAAATTTAGCAC
>JANHJO010000216.1:216634-233365 GCA_032468235.1 Pseudoxyrhopus heterurus
ACAGCGCTGGCTCTTCGGCTTTGAAACGGAGATGAGCACCGCCCCCTAGAGTCGGGAACGACTAGCACAAGATGTGCGAGGGGAACCTTTATCTTTACCTTATGATAATAGAGCATTTTATACCAGGTGAGGATTAGAGCTGTCCCCAGCATCTCCAGTGTGCCTTTGCTCTACTGCAGGCCGGCCCGGATGCATCACACGCTGGCCATGCCCACGCCTGGTTTAGCGAAGGGGAAAAAAGTCACAGTACATCATGTGATGCCGCCGTGACGATGCGAGTTTGACACCCCTGCTCTACTGCATTGAGACTTTGATTACTTTTGGGTCCTACTCAGCCCATTCCCTCCCCCTTCCATTGTAGGCTGGTTCTTCCCCTCTTCCTTTTTTTAAAATTCTGATTTTTTTACAATACAGATTGAATCTACTGGTTGCTGGGAACATGCAGTAAATGTCCCATTTATCTACTAAATGGTTTTGGGGGAGGGCTGTTTTTGCATTTGTAGTCCACACAGGATATGCTCAAGGAGGTTCTGGTTGCAGAGAGAAGATCTGACAGGCTGTATCCCAGTACAGTCTGGTAAATGGAGAACTTACTTGAGATTCTGTAGATGTGTGAAAACCTAATTAATTAGATTTATAGACTTTCTTCCCTGAGAAACTTTGAATCCCTTTTAAAAGTCTGGCTTGCTTAAGCCTGGAGATGTTCGAGTTTCAGGTTTCTTAACTCCTTTCCATTTATTATAAGAGATTCACATGGATTAGCAGAAGCTAGCTTGAAAATGCTGATCTGGCTAAAATGAAAACTCTTCTGTCCACTGGTAATTGGTGAAGATATACCCTGTGCTGTCTTGCAGTTGCTTGAATGATGAGTTAAACCTTCCATGTCAGCACAATGTTCTGAATAAGTATGAAAAAGTAATACCGGTATGAACTGGGAACCACTTGGTAGCCGTTGGATTATGTTTAAATTCTTTTAAGTGGGAATGGTGATTTCATCATAACAAGCTCTATTTTATACCTTTCATATATTTTCTTTCTTTTTTATTTTTTTAAGCAGAGGAAGAATCATGTATTTCAACAATATGAACTGAAGCTACGATTAGAGATTTGAAACAAAGTCAATGGAACTTTTAAGGGGCCAAGTCTTTTATTTAAATTTTAGTTTTCAGAGGGATTAAAAGGAAATATACAATACTTTCAGAATTAATTTGCAAAGAATCATCCATATATGATGAGCAAGTAACATGTCTGAGTGACCAAGAAAAGGCAATTGAATTGTAATTTGGAAACTGCCTAATTTACCATTTTAGGTGGGATAAGTGGCAGAGAAGATATTAAAAAGCATTGTGGATTATTAATGGATGAATTTGTTTCCAGAATGGCTTTAGTTCTCCATTATCTTAATTTCTCAGAAATGAGGCCTGATCTCTCTTTTAAGTATATACCCATGGGAAATGCTATCTCCCTCATTTAACAGTTCCAATTGTGTGCACTCTTTTAACTGGAAAGGCTGTTAGATACTTCTCAAGTTACCAGCTCCAAGAAAATTATACAGCATAGGAACAGCTTTAGTGCAAAAAAGTCTGAAAAAACCCCCTCTGTGAACATCTAATAGTGTTATATTTTAAACACATTATTAGAGTTGTACTGCTGAATTATTCCAAATGAACAAAATATACTATATCTTACATTAATTATGAAAAATTTAAATAGCAAGCAGTTGCTGTGGTTTTTTTCTGCATACATTTTAAAATAAAACAAGGAAAATTGAGCTCAGTCATAGCAGTTTGCTTTTTGGAGGCTGCATAAATTTCGACCTAAACAAACATTTAGACTCAAGAATCCATAATTAAACCTTTACTCTCTTCAGTACAACATTCTGGCCTTTTCTTAATATACATTTATTATGCAACCTTTGATTTTCTCCAGCCAGATTTAGAGAAAATACCACAAGAGAAAGTTTTGCTGTAATGGGTCTAATTAATTCATAGTATCAAACCATTCATTCAATTGCATGATAATCTGAAATATAACCACTGCATACTATAAACTGACTGCTGAGGCTTACCCCATAATCTGCACATCCCACAAGTGCAGCAATTTAGCGTTAGGTTTTATATTTCAGTTTAAAAGTTGGAGTCTGTTGTTGATTTGCTTTTAAGTTGCATGCCCCCTATTCCCAGCTTTATCAAGTATATACAAATGATTTTGAGTTTTATTTTTGAATAATAATTCTGAGGTGCCTGTCTGTCAATATGGTACCTGGCTTAATTATTTATCTAAAACAGATGGTGCCTTTTGTGCACAGCCAACTCAATTATCATTTTTAAGATTCCCATTGGGCTTAACAGTCTTTCTTTTCCTGATCTTCATCCATCTGGAGAGAGAGAAAAATAGCTTTTTACCACAGACAGAGTTTGGGGAAGAACATTGACTGAAGTAAAGAAAGATGGAGCTACAAATCATAGCAGTCTTGATCGGGAAAACTCAATGGGTTTCGATAAAGCAGGGGCTGTTCAGGCATATGTGCAGGCATAAGAAACTCATCTTTTGAGAAAATCAGATTACTGTAAAAACAGCTAAAGTAGTTACTTTTCCATCATCAAAAGAAGGTAGAGGTATAGTAGGACAAACAGATATTTGGATGTGAAGCCAAAAATTGTGCTTCAGAATTGGTGTGAGTGGCACCTGCCCACTTCCTTAAAAAACATGCATATTTTCCAGGTAAGGCTATGGTTATGAACCACCAGCAACATCTCATAAGGTACTATAGTACCTTTTCAGATGTTAATCTAGTCTAACACATCTAGAAAAACACCTGCAACAATAGATGGGTGCTGGAAGACAGTCTGCAGGAGATGCTTTAGAATTCACTAAAATTTGTCCTAGAAGTTCATAAAAAAGTTGAAAGATAAGTTTCTACTCTCACAGCCTCCAGGAGCAAAGATAAATATCTCATCTTGAAGCAGTCTGTAAAATACCTGCTGGATAGAGGCCTGAAGGACATGGAGAATAAAGAAGCACCCTGAATGTCAAGCCCTGGATCAGTTCATCAGCCACTGAATCTGAGGATGAAGACATTAAAGTCAATAGTAGAAATTGTGCAATATAACTTTCTATGTTTGTCAAAATCATTTGCCCAACATGAACCCTCCCATCAAAGGTTCCTTACGTTTTCATACAGATATGGTTTCACCTGAATGCGCTCCTTTTCAGTTTAACACCCACACCCTGGGGGGAGGAGTGCTGTGGGCATTAGGGACATAGAGATACCATTTATCTAGGTGCCAGCAGTAAATACAGTAGTATCTACCCAACATTTCAGTAATATAGCCTTGTGGTGAACCTGGTAACCTGGTACCATCCAAGGAGGAGCTGCATCTGGGTCAATAACCACACAAAGATAAGAATGCTATTCCTGTTCTAGGAACCTCCAAGCTTTGAAATAAATTATAATATTTCTTATCAAGTTGGCAAAGTTAAGGGCATTGTTGTAGCACTCCTGAAGTTGGTTCCATGGATTTATTTCTCCTGCAAGCTCCTATAGTGTCTTTCTGTCCAATTTCAGGATCAGATCAGCAACTTTCTTTATGTATAATGGTACTACACAAGGAAATTCCATCCCTCGCAGCCACCTACTTTTGACCTGCTGGGTCGGCAGGAGCTGGAGTGAGTGACAGGAGCTCACCCCATCACGCAGCAGTACCTGGGTCTTAAATGTGAGTCTGCCAGTTGTCAGCCCAGTGTCCTAACCACATGAGCCACCCCGCTCTTTTGACCTTGGCTGAAAGAATTATTTTATGTATTCCAATCTTTTGGAACACTATCCATGATGTGCAAAGCTAATCTAGCTGAGGCATGGGTAATTCTATTCATCCCATTCTGGCCCAGGAGTCCACTTCTTGTCCTCATGAAGTTGAAACAAGAAGAGTGAAGCACCGTCTGAAATTTCTGGATATCTTGTCTAAATGCCCTGTTCTACATGTGGACTCAAAGTAATTACAAATACATACTTGGCTACTGAATGGAGTAATCCTTGAAAATGTAATCCTACACTTGGGGGTAGAGAACACTTTGAGCCCTGGGCAAACAGATTCATCAATGGAGTTGAGATAGTTTAAAGGGTGGCACAAAAGACTTGTGGCATAGTAATTACTGGACTTCCTGCAAACAAGGCTGCAGTGGTAGCAACAGTGAACATAATGCATAAATAGGCAGCCCCCTTTAGGCCCTGTTTCTGCTGGATAAGCAAGAGTCACTGCTTTCAGAGTATTCCTTAGGGTACATTCCTTTTCTTGCTCCCAATGATTTATTGTTTTCCCTATGGATCTTTTGTGACTCAAAATTTTAGTAACTATCCTGCTGAATCTATCTCAGATAGATTCCTGTTAATATTTCTATCTGAAGGACAGCTTTCTCAGTAGTTCTAACAATGGCCTGGAAGGTTAGGCAGATAGAAGCACTTTCAATTATCTCCCAAGTATAGAGTTTCCTGGGCATTGCTGCTTTCTGTCCACTAAGGGATGGGTGAATTAACTCTTTATATCTTAAACCCTGGGAGTTACATCTCTGCATAAATTGCATAAATTATGCATGAGTTCACTGCATAATAATGTGGTTAGAAGTTTTATTAATTTTTTTCCAGTAATTGATGAAGAACCAAAAATAGCTCAATTGTCATTCTTAGTTGATAATTTATTCCTTTGTAATAGCTGTCGAGGTGGGAGTGTAGAAGTGAATTAATTTAACAGGAGATATCAGCGAGTTGCTTTTTGCCTCTAGGACCAGCCGTGCAGAAAAATAGTTCAGATACAGTTTCTTGTGTTATTGATTCCAAACCATTTAGATTAGTTTGTGAAGGCATTGTAAAAGTTAAATCACTAATAAGCAGCATATGGAGGATGACAATGTATAAATTTAAAAAATCACGAAAACTTTTTATTTCCTCTCTGTCACTTACATTGTAGTAGTTGATACAAGAATTTTATACTTTCACCATTAAAATGGGACATGATAACTCTTCTCCTTCCCTTCAAGTATAATAGTCAACTGACATAAATTTTATATTCATTATTATAGCATTTGGCAAATCTCCTTTCAGCTGCTTTGCAACAAATAATAATAACATATTCAGTTGATAAGGCACTGCCTTTGTAGGCATGCATTTAATCATTCCAGTATCCTTCAAGTTGGATTGATTGATTGATTACATGCAATCAAATTGTTTTTGGCTCCTGCTGACAGATAGCTTCTTCAAGATACAGCTTAGAATTACAGAGCTTTTGATCTACAATCAGCTACCAAAATCAGGATTCTGTAAAACAACTTTCTCTAACTTAGTGACTTTCAGATATGTTGGATCAGAACTACCATAACTCCCAATCAGCTAGATTATTCGGGAATTGTGGAAGTTGTGGTCCACACATTTCAGAGGATACAAAGAAAGGGAAGTCTGCTATAGGAAGAAGAGGTTTCTAAATGAAATTCTATCCTAATCCTAGTTTTGGGGCTTTTTGAAGGAGGAAAGAATTGGGAAAAGTGAGATTTATTTAGCATCTGAAGCCATAGTATATAAATAGCACTGAAGTACAGCACTAAGGCTTATTTCTTGAATTATCGAACTTCCTTTTGATAAAAGTAACTCTCAACACAGCTTTAAACTAAGAGCTTTGTTTTGTTATAGGGATTTGGTACAAATGTCATCATTTTATCACAGTATCTCTTCAGCTCTGTTTAAAGGACTACCCATATTAGAACTATTTGCTTCTAGTGCCAATACTAGAAGTCACTTGTGTTTCTAAAAAGACTAAGTAACCAGGAATCTGGAACTACTACCAGATCTAGGTCAGACAGATATGATTGATCACCAATATCTTCCTGTCATCTAATGATCTTCTTGATATTTGCACCTAACAATAAGGATGGAAAAGAGATGTGATTGGGATTATTTTTACATACCAGTGGGCACTCCTGAAATATAAATGCAGATCAGAACACATGTACATGTTAAGTGCTGAAACACGAGCTTTTCAGAATTAGGATGTGCAGTTTGCAATTCCCAAAATGCATGCAAAAAAAAATCTGTACATTGAGGATATATAGACAAAACAACACATGTTAGAACAACAAAGTATTTTATATTAAAGGAAAACCATAACACATTTTATATTAGAGGAAAACTGTTTTCATATAAATTTTATTTGTCTTTTTTGTTCCGTTTGCTAACTCATGCAAAAATGAGAATAAAGTAACTGAGCAAACTGGTTGGCCAATTCAGCTATCTAGTCTGAACATATACTGTCAACAAGAGAGAAAACCCTATACAGGCAATTAAATAAAACCAACACAAATGCCTTTAATAAGCATTCTAATATCAAGTGCCATTTTGGCCTATTGATGCTGCTTGGCCAATATAACTGGTCCCTATGCAGTTCCTTCCTTTGATGTGAGCCTGCTGGTGGGAGAGAAGCAGAATCCATTTCTCTTTCATCCCTTTGCAGCCAACTGGTCCAGTTAGCTTCTATACTGGTTAGGGGGCTCCTTCTTTGCTCAAGATGCAGATATCTTTTTATGGTGTACATTGACAACTCTCTGAAACCTTTATGATCTCTGTTTAGTATATGTGCTGCTGCTATTCCCATAGCAACCAGGGAGTTCAGGAATAAGGGCATCAGCTGGCCATCTTGTTGTAATTGTGGAAAGCACCTAAGGGTTTCTAAAGGGTGAAAATGTGAGACTTCATGAAACTAATCCATTTGTTTGAGAGGACATAAAGCCAAGAGAAATGGAATTTTAAAGATCTTGTGTAAGATGTTAATACCAAATTCATTTGCTCTTAAAGAGAATTCATTTTTGCAATGCAAAGAGAAGAACGTCTTCAAAGGGGAAACCTACCCAATTACTAGAAAATAAATGTATTTATATTTTTTCTTCTAAACTAGGAGACTTGATATGCTGCTTCAAATATGTTCACACATAGTCAGATACCACATAATAAGCTCAAACATCAGATTGGTTTCTACTCGAGGGAATTCTGTAATCTTGTGGTATCTGGGTAGTTAGAATTGTACATACAGTACATCCCAAGGCACACCGATGTCTCTTAGTAAAGAGCTTGTCACAAGTCATTACCACACATGTTTAAATGAAATCAGAACATTTTCAAGTTGTCTTCATCTTTTTTCAGATCTGTGCTGACATCTGTCCTATTACTATCTTCATGTCTATAATTTTGTGCATCTAATATTAGGGAATGCAAATTAGCAAGAATTTGCTTTTGCTGCATCCAGTCCATTCAACAGCCGAGTATTCTTTGTATCCAGCTGTCTATTTCATCACCCCTTGCCTGTATGTAGCAAATAGATTTTCACCCTTCTTCAAAGTGGGAGAGAGTTTGATGAAAAGGCCCTCCCATGAAACAAATTGCCCTCTTGGGCTGCAAATTTGTGAGTGACGTTCCTGGTGTTAGAATAGGGATGTTAATTTTCAGATTTCAAGGGGGTGGGGTGGGGGCAAGATTCTCTTTGTTAGGGAAAGTGATAAGGGGAAAATAATGTATTGAGTTGTTAGGTACATTAGATATGTTAGTCTTAAATCTTTCAGTGGGTAATCTTTCAGTCTGAACTAAAAAAGTCTCTAAACTAAGACAACTGTGGGGTTTGTTGGGAGAATAGTTTCATGCATAATAGAGATTTGGCTATGAAGGGCACAGTTCTACATAATTCTGTTGTTCTTCAATAGGCTCAGTCTCTAGAAACAGCAGAAAGAATAAATAAAATAGTTTAATGGTTGGATCACTTTATGCTGCCTGTGGAAAGTGCCATTCCTGAATGACTTAAACAGAGGATGGGCTTAAACATTAAACAAAACCACAATGTGGCCTGTTCAACTTCATTTATTTATTTTATTTGTTGGTTTGATTTATATGCCATCTTTCTTTTCAAAAGGTTTTGGCTGAATGTGCTCTGTGAACTGAGCCAATATGGTTTGTAAATCATAGTTTATAGTTCAGCACAACATGTCAATCCAGTCATAAATGCCCCTGAAAATAGGAAATTGCGATTTGAAGGACAAAGAGTGCTTCCCTACCTTTTTCTGTGCTCATTTTCTTTTGCCAGATAGTTTAAACAAGGCAGAGGTCACTTACATCTAAACATCAGAATTTACACAGCCTGATGTGATGATCTCCATGTTTTGAATTAAAGAAAAACCTTTCCAATAATAATAGTCTTTGATACCTATCAGATTGTACACCTTCGCAAATAGTTCACAGAACCTCTAAGCCTTAGTCTCTTTTTCCTTCTGCTATTGTTTTCAGGGTGCTATAGCTAAATAACCCACTTGGAGAATCTTGCCCAACCTGCAACCCAGAAATATTTATTACAATTTTTAGACTACAAGCCCTCTTAACAAATAAAATAACCAAGGTGAAATCTAAGAAAGCTGAAAGCTATTTCCCTTTTCAAAGTTTCAAGTTAATGAAGACCTCTGAAGTCTCAGATGAAAAGAAAAAAGTTCATGGATCAGACCAAGGAAGGAGATGAAACTCATGCTTTTCATGAGCAATGATGAATAAATAATGTCAACAGGAAATGCTAGTAATTATTTGGCACCACAGCCAGGAAATCATAGGGCTTTGGACAAGTTTAAAAAATAAATGAGTAAAAATTCCTGAAAGAAGACTGTCATATTATTGCCAAGAGGGCAGCATGGGCATAGCCTTGTAGTACCTGGAGTCAGATCGAAGTACATTTTATGTTTCTGACTGGTACTGTAAAATCTGGTCATTATTTTCCATACAGGTACTTGATTTGGAAGGTTCAAGACAGGTATAAGCTGTGATGGACTGCATTGTTACAGTATCTGTTGGTTGTCCTTAAATAGCTCAAGGTGCTTATAGTCATTCTAGAGCCATGATGGTGCAGTGATTAAAATACAGTATTGCAGGCTAATTCTGCCGACTGGTAAGAGTTCAGTTCTGACTGGTTCAAGGTTGATTCAGCTTTCCATCCTTCCAAGGTTGGTAAAATGAGACCCAGATTGTTGGGGGCAATATGCTGACTCTTAAACCACTTAGAGAGGGCAGTAAAGCGCTATGAAGAGATATATAAGTCTGCTATTGTTATTTTTATCTGTGAAGCCCATCATGGTTTCAGGCTGGGTTCCTGATGGGACCATCTCTCCCCAGTTGTTTCTATCTGCCCCATCTGGGTCAGGAGGAGGGGCGTGTTCCAGGGCCTGACTGTTAGGGCGTGTCAGCTGGTGGGGCCCAGGAGAAGAGCCTTTCCTGCCATGGTGCCTGCCCTCTGAAATATTATCTTTCCAGAGATCAGATTGGTCCCAACCCTGCCGACCCTTCATAAAGCTTCAAAGATTCGGTTTTGTGTTCAAGCCTGGGAGTCCGGTTGTGAGATGGAGCCTGTTTCCTGCTTGTGTTGACTGATGCTTTGTAATTGTTCTCAGCTGCTGTTTTGTATGTTTTTATTATTTTTAATATTGTTAGCCACTCAGGGACATGTATTTGAGATGGGCAGCCATGTAAATTAAATAAATAAATAAAATTATTAAAAATATAACAAACTATAGTATGAAGTGTGTGTGTGTGTGTGTGTGTGTATTTGCCCACAACTACTGTGAAAATTGTGGCTTAAGATTTGTGCTTTTCCATAATTTTTTACATTAGCATTGCTTCCAAATTCAGCATTTTAATACTGATCTAGTGACCTCAATCCTTTATCCTAAGGGGAACTAGAACTGATACTCACTGCATAATCCTTTTACAACAAGAATCTGACACAAATTAGATTTTGGTGCAGTACTAAACTGTAATGTGTTTGAAATGTAGTGTTATAGATAAATCTGGCTATTATGTTTAATAATTGGAGCAATGTGTGAATCCAACAGATACTGCAGTACTAAACTTAGACTGAAGTCTCTTTTCCTTAGGCTTTCTATGACAGGTATTTGCATATTGACAAGTGTATAGCAAAGTGTGTCCTGAATTTGGCATTTGTATTAAAATGAATAAAATTACAGGGAAAGAAAAAAAAGAATAAATAGGCTGGTCCCAGGTGAAATCTGCAGATGCGCTGATTGCTGGGACACATGTACATGTGGTAGGTTTACAAATATGCCTATACATGAGGTTGTACAGCAGAGGGAAGAACTCTGAAAGGAACTAAGCAGCATAATTTATCACATGAATATTCTCTAAGGATTTTTTTTCTGAAGGCAGTAAAATGAAATGAAAGAAACATATATATGATTCACTTTGGCCCTGACAGCTATTGTCTGGGTCTGGAAGAGTAAGCTCTCAGAAGGAAAAACTATGTAAATGAGGAAAGGCATAACAGAATAAATAGCCTCGGGCAGCTGTCAGAATTGATATTTTGGGGGCTTTCATATCATTTGAAAAATTTAGACTGGGTCAAAAATAAATATAGGTATAAAACTGAATCTCCCAAATGAAATAGCCATTATAACTTTTGGAATGCACAGAATTGGTGATAATTAGGGAACGAGAAAGAGGAGAGCTATATTAGTCGCTGGTGGCTCAAAGTCCACCTTTTTCAACTAACGAATTTTGTTAAAAGGTATAAACTTTGGGGCTTCTGGTATGAGTCACAACTGACTGAAGATGTTTCTGAGAATGAGACAGATGATGACGACTGCGAAGAACAAAAGTCAAGTATGTAGACTGATCCTTTAATTCTCTCCTGAGAAGGAGAGATAGAAATATTGTATACAAGTAGTCAGAATGGGAATTTCTTATGAAACCATAAAACATGGTCTTCTGCAAGTTTGAGTGCCAGGAGATGAAGGAGACAATATGTTTGCTCACAGCAGCAACAGAACTTTTCATAAGTAAAGCCAGCAAAACTCACTTTCTAATCACATTTGGTTATAATGTTCAGTTTAACCACTTTATGGATATTAGAGACCTTCAAAACTGTGAGCTTAATTTGACACAAGGTGAGTTTTACCATTTTCAAATTTAAGAAATTTTAAACAGAGCCTTAAGAATTTAAAATAATATACAATTGGGACAAATATAAACAGGATTTTGATTTAAGAAAGTTTTAAACAGATTGGGAGACCAGAGACATTTGGTATATTGGTTATTTTTGCATAATATATATCATTTCCCATAAGTATATAATTATATAATATACTTGTGGGAAATAATATATTGGGAACTGAGGCTTGATTAAGATTGCAAATGGACACTGGGGGACACTAAAGGACCAGATAGAAGAGTTAAATAGCTAAGCTGGTGGTAATATTTTCTTATGTCAAAGAGGTTTTTTTTAACAGAGCAGAAATATTAATAACTGATACCTCAGAAAGGATAAAAATTTCAATGGATAAACTTTTAAAAGTAAAGAAAAACTTTAATCTAACCTCTACCTGACATAGACATTATAAAGTTTGAAGGCAAGAAAGACAACAAATGAGCTTACCAAAATTGGAATACAAAAGACAAAAAATCTGGACATGGAAAATTTGTGACAAGAAATTGTGGCTGATGCCTCTTCATGGGATTTACAAAGTAAGCCAGCGAAAGCTTAGAAGATTCCTTTTAAAGGCCAAAGAGTGATGAAAGATCAAATCCTGTGATGGAATGATTTAAAGGTTGAAATTCTACATAGCAAAAAGAAGGACTCTTGACCAGGGATAAACTATTTGTTTGATATTTCTGGTAACCTGTAAAGGATTTTTTGCTGAACTAGGATTGAAAAGATTATGATTTCTGAACTGCATATAGATTAAAAGTTAGGTTATGAGGAGATGAGGTCTTTTTTGTTTAACTTTAATAAAGGGTGAAAAGTTAGCATATTAGCTTATGTTTGGTGTGATTTATTCTTTATTTTCTTTGTTGCTTTTTTCTTTTTTCTGCACCATCTAAACTTTTCTTCTTTTTTTCCTAGTGTGATTTATTTTAATTTGTATTATGTTTGTCAAAAACTTCAATAAAATTATTAATAAAAGGCATAAGCTTTTTTAATTACATCCAATTCAATAGAGAGAGTAGACTATGTAGGGTTTAATTGAAGTGAGGCACTGAATAGATTGGGAAGAGAAGACAGATTGGTTATGTAGATACAGATTACATATTAAACAGAATACAAATTCCTTATCTTTTATATACATACACACACACACATATTTTTTATATAATAATAAAAGACAAAGAAAAAGAAAAAGAGAAAAAAATGAAAGTGCAAGAAAAGAAAAAGAAAACCAAAGTTATCCTTTTCAATGGATAATTACAATCTTATTGTTCTTCCTCTCTCTTTACAAATCCCTTCATCTTCTCATTGAATCTGCATCTTTTTAAATCTTCAAATACATACATCATCAATTCATTTTTGTTCTTTTGACAAAAAGTCCATACTAGGTTTCCAGATTTTAAATACAAATACATTATCAATAAACAATTGTAACGTGTTAAAAACAATTGTAATCGTTATGGCTGTCTGAGATTGAAATGTTTGATGTGTGTAGGTTTAGCAATTTCTTGGTCAATGGTGCTGTTAGTCCTTTCTTTCTAAAACAATCACTTTGAGGTCTGCCATAAAATGTCCTGGAAGGTTAAAACGGTTTGAATGCATTTTGTTCTTGTTTTAAGCCCTGATATAGAACTTGTGTCTATTAATTCTTTTAAAGTTTGTTCTGCTTGTCTCAAATAGAATACATAGAAAGCAAAGCAGTGCAATTATGCAAGAGTTCCAGCATGGTTGGGCACAACCAAACCTTCCTTCTTCTCTCACGGACACAGGATGGGTCATAGTGATATATTTACAACTTGTCTCAACATGTCCATAGTTGGCTTTTACGAGATGGGTTTTTAGCAGGCATATATTCAGACTAAAAAGATTGGTGTGGTGGCCTAGAGGTGGAGCTCTCTCCTCACAATCAGGAGGCTGTGAGTTCGATCCCAGGTGAGGCAGATATTTCTTTCTCTGGGCACAATGAGAATATATCTGCTGAACAAAACTCTGCATTGGCGACAGGAAGGGCATCCAGTCAGTAAACATTCAGCTCCATTCAGTTGCCCAGACTCCACCCTGCAAGGGATTAAAAGATGATATATTCAGTCTAAAAGTTTCAACTAAAGGCAATTTAGCTAAAAGCAGCCTACTTTGACTTGGACCAAAGTCAGAGGTTTCCTGTTTTGACTTAAGCTCCAGACTAAGAGAAACTTCATGCCTTCCATTGATCAGCATGAATAAAAAAGACAAACAATGGTAACTTTTTGTGTGTATTTCAACCAAATGGGATGAGATTGACCGCAGAGAAGAATTCTGGGTGATGGCATCTGTGGCATCCCTTGGAATAAACTGTACAAAATTTCAGACAGATTTAAGGGTTTCTTTCCCTTTACAATATAGTCTCTTTCCCAATGATCTTATTTGAGTAGAATTGGAAAACTTTGAGAAACTCAAAGATGAAAATGCATCACTTACTTGGCAGATGTTCCTCTTTCTGCTCCTTCTTACCATCCTGGTGCTTTACAGATGATTGGAATATAAAGATCTTTGACTTTTTGCCAACTCAAGACCACATTTCAGAAGTGCTCAAGAATACTGAATGATACATGAATCTTAAATTCAGGTTGATTGCTAGATACAGATCCTATTTAACTTTGTACGTTCAGTCTGAAGCTGCCCTTTTCAAGTTATTATTTCAGTTTTTGCCAGATCTGATTTATAATTTTTAGCCAAGAATTCTCTCTAATGTGTTACATTTAAATCAGGAAGGATATTTTTATGTGGAAATACTGATACATGTGTTAATAATGTGTTTTTGAGATGCGAGTTTCCCTCAGTATTTGAATAGGCTTGAATGTGAACTCAAGCATAGCCTTTAAAAAGGCTATGCTTTTTTGTTCTATGGGATCAAAGTTTGTCTCTTTGGCTTTAGCTTTACATAAACATTGCTTGGCATGTGACAGAGATCCTAGTAATAAGAAAAGACATTTCCTATCGATCGTTCACCCCTGTAGATCCTTGAGCTTTGGGAACAGATCCAAATATTATTGAATAATGGGTTCCAGAAGATATTTCCAGATTATGGATTGCTGCCTACAGGCAGACAAATTGGGAAGGCTATGAAGGATGTATTTTCCCATGCTAATTTTTGTTAAGAGTCGTTCTAAACTATTTTCTTATATCTTAGGCCTTTTACTGCCATCTCGTGGTTATATATAGGAAATACCAGAGTGGTTGATAATAGTGGCAGAAAAGGGTTGAAGCAGGAAGCTGGAATTGCAGTTTGTATGCACGTTGAGTTCAGTCACATTCTTTATTAATTGCTTTATCGTCTACCAATTTGTCAGAGAAAGATTGACGGCGAAGAGCCTCTTAACCTCATTCTTTATAAATGCTTTCTCTGTGAGTTCCTGCAATAGAAACATCATATTATTATTCCACTTTTTGTATTTTATTATAAACCTTTTGCTGTAACAAGACTATATAAACCAGTCAGAGTGCTGGTTTATTGGAGTTGAATGTAAGTTTTTTATTTGTATTTATTTATCATATTTAGGAAGAGTCTATTTTGCCTTGCAAAGGGACTCCAGGCGGTGCACAATAAAAGCTGCACTAAGCAAATAAATAAATAAATAACCATTGCAAATATTCCTCAAGTCTCTGAAATGTGACATTGATAAATGTTGAATAATGTTTGCCTTAGTGGTTACTCTGAATCTTCCACATTATTATTAATTTATCAGAATGATTTTCTTTCCAAAATATTTAATGCATTCTCAAAGTTTCCAAGTGAATAACTTAAAGTACATTTATTCCATATATTTTTATCTCATTTTCCTCCAGGGAGCCAAGAATGTGGATTCCAAGTTGCATTATTTACCCAGCATCACAAGTGACAAATATTATAAGAATTGTTTATCTTGGCTATATTGACACATATCATGCCAGCGTTTTCTTCCATTGTGTATGAGAACAAAATAATGGAAGTCCTTCAAATTATAGCAATTCTATATCTTTCCCAGTAAGCACAATGCTAGAGAATCTCATTAGAAGCTCTTACAGAAGACTCTAGTAAAGTGTTTGTAGGAGAAGGAGTGGTAGAACCTGGGAGGGGGGGTGGAGTTAAAAGAGAGATCAGCCTAGAATCCATATGTAGCCACCATGAAATTAAATCTGACTTCCTTTGAATTCTGTTGACCTTTATCTAACCCCAAACAGGTGTTAATTGTTAGTTGAGAAGATTTTTGCACATAGGCATGACCTTCAGTGTGGACTTGATCCTTTGTACCTGACAGAGTTGAAGCCTGGACTAGCCAAGGAAAAATATTGCAGTGTTTTAAATTCAACTCTCATTTATTCTTAAAATTAAATGATTCACCTCTGGACCAGTCCAACCTGTAGTAAATGGTCCTCTTGGCAAGAATGGAAACTAATCAGAGAATGTTCAGTCACATCACTTTTTTGTGCAATTATAATTTATAAACTATAAATGTATATAATATCAATTTTAAACAGCTTTAACCATACATTCCCATAGATGATAAAGTATCTGTAGAGACATCTTACCTGTTACAAAGTATTATGCTATGTTGTAAAGCAAACATAAAAGTGAAATTGAACATCCAAATCAGGAAGTCTTTTTTCTGATTTATCTGATGTCTCTATGGGTCTCAGGAGTTGTAGTGGTGATACAAATTGCTGAAGCCTTCCTTTGCAGCATTAATTTGCCATTCATTATTTAATTTTTTTAAAAACGCATTAGGTTAGGCAGGAACTTTGGGATGTGCTAAGGAAGATTTCAGCGAGTGTGTGTTGCCCATTGGATATAATCAACCAGGATATAATCTATCCAGTGCACAATGCACTGATGACCACCTTTTCAAAGTTGTACATTTGAGTTACTCTTTGTCTTCTAAGCAACATGTATCATTAATCTGCTTGTTACTGGAAATATCCATTTAGCCATTTATAGACAGTTGAGTGCTTCCTTTTAAGGCATAGATCAGGGCTGTCAAACCTCTGGCCCATGCGCCGGATGTGTCACATGCTGGCCACACCCATGCCCAGTTTAACGAAGGGGAAAACGGTCCCGATACGTCATGTGATGCCACCATGACAACATGAGTTTGACACCCCTGGCATAGATAATAAGAGATTGCATACATAGATCCTTACCTTATAAAGGAGCCTTTGCAGACCTTGAGTCATCTAAGTAGGGCCTTTCTGAATCCTAGCTAATGGCATAATAAA
Source organism: Pseudoxyrhopus heterurus (assembly GCA_032468235.1). Lineage (NCBI taxonomy): Eukaryota > Metazoa > Chordata > Lepidosauria > Squamata > Pseudoxyrhopus > Pseudoxyrhopus heterurus. The sequence continues at coordinate 232,876 of JANHJO010000216.1, forward strand.
TACAGCAACACATAGATATATACACAAACACTGATAAATACACCCACTCACCCTCCTAATAAGCCAGTACAGGACCAGTAAACAGAGACTTTGTTTAATTCTGATTTCCTCAAACAGTGAGCTATTTTGTATTAACAACCCACATGAATCTTTGCAGGGAAACTACTGTTTTGGATGCTGCCTACCTTCTGTTCATTTTCTGCAGCCCTGCATACAGACAAGCATTGTCTACCAACAAACCATGCCATAGTCCCAACAGTTTTGAAGCATGCAATTCTTCTTTATGAGAACCAAAGACCTCCTTAAAACCAGTAGATCCATGTTCAACATAGATATGTAGACGGAGGACAATTCTGGTTTGGAGGGAATTACATGTATGTCTCCACATTTTAAATCCAACTTCAAGCCATTTATTGGTATTGAGGCCTAGTGTGAGGATAAAATAATTGCTTAAAACTATGGTTTTCTAGCTGTTTGTTAAAACTTGCTA
>JANHJO010000232.1:0-10813 GCA_032468235.1 Pseudoxyrhopus heterurus
AGCCAAACTGCTGATCTGCAAGTCTGCAGAGTAGACTGCAGTACTGCTTCTAACCACTGAGCCACAGCAGCTCCATGCCACAATGGAGACTAGGGACAGAGATAACTTATACCCAACTGAGCTGTGCTGCAGGAAGAACCACTGTGAGGAATTCTGTATAATCAGAGTAAAATTCGAAGGACACACAGAAGTAACTGAACTTTAGATTCATTTACTTAGAGCTAAACCATTTAGCACTGCATCTGAGATATGCAGATATGCAAGCCTAACACGACATTCACATAATTGCTTTAATCACACAAAGTCATCCATTTGTTTCTACATCTTGGTTTTTTTGTATGTTGACCCATAAAATTGCAGCAAGTCTACATTTGTAGAGTAAGGTAATTCAGTATGAAGTACTTAAACTTACTTGCATACGCTTTATAACTTGTATACATTTTACAATAGAGATAAAAGTACATGTTGTTAAACCACATTTTTCTGTCAAACTTTTGTCTTTAAGTGCTAGTATCTGTCTAAAGATTTATCGCTAGGAAGTTATATTCCAAGGAAACTGCTGCTTTTTTCTCATTTCTTCCTGCTTGGAAAAATTCTGAAGCACTAGCAAAATGCTTTCAGAAATAAGATGAGGTGACTGTAAGATTTGTGAGTGCCAATTCTTCATCATTCCAGTTTGTAAGCACTGACAATAAATGAAAAGCCTGGGAAACATCCATACATTCCACACATTATGAGACACACTTTCACACCCAGGAGTTAATTTTAAGAATGCATATAAGACTTGTGCATATGATTCTTACATTTTAACCAGTGTCAGAAATGGTAATACATGCACAAGAAAAGCAATGAATGTTTCAGTAGTTTTGATATTCAGAATTGTTCTTAACTTGGCTCATAATAAAACCTCATTTTCCAGATTGATTGATATGGCATGTAGAGACTGGGATTGGTCATTTGATGATATTGATTTTGAGGTTGATTTTAATATTGATGATGCTGAGGACGATCTTGATGATAGCGATGATGATAACAATGTGTTTATTCTAAAGAGGTAAATGGATGAATACCTGTAGGAGAATGCAGTGGTTTTATTACAGCATGCGTTTTCAATTTTGCCCAAGAGAGCTATATGTGCTGGCTTAAAATCTAATAATAATAATAATTTGATCCATGCATGATTTTTATTGCCTTGAAATTATGTCAAAATCCCTTATATATTTACACATGCTTCTTATAGTAGACTTTTCATGTATGGCTGCCTTTGTGCAAATCCACTTTTGAACATTCAAATCTATTCTTTGTTATGTCACATGTTGCTGCAAGCTCATATGTAGGTGACAAGGTAAAAACTTGATTTTCCGTGCTTTGGTGTACCTTCGTCATACTAAAGTGTGGTATAACTTGCTTTGCAAATATATTACACTAGATAATTAGCATAGGAATGATAGACCTTCTTGTCTTCATCCCCCAACAAATTATTTAAAGTTAGGCTGGATTTCCTAATTTCCAAATCACCTTTGAGGGGAATATAATCTTTCCTTTGAATCATTTTTGATTGGGAGAAAGATAGTCTGCTATATAAATGTTTTAAATAAATAAATGAAATGTAAACTAGATTCTATTCTAATACTCATCCCACTATCACCCAAAATTAAACAACTTTTTTCACTACCACCCTAGAAATTTTCAGACTTTCTGTGGCACACTTGGGCTGCTTTGCTCTTGACCAAGAATATCTATGATTGAGAGTTCTAAATTTTGCCCCATTTTGCATCATTCTCATCTCTGATCCTGCAACAGCTTTGTTATTCTGTTCCCTCCAGTGAGACAATCAATTTGAAATGAGACTGACAAGGTGCTGTGTATCTGGAGGAAAGAAATTAACTGCTCCTTAAGATCAATACACAAACAAAGAGAAATCTTTTGCTTTGCTAATGTGAACCAGACTGGCTGAGAGATCCAGCATTTCCTCGTTGCCTACCTCTATTTCCTTAGAGCCCCCAGACTATGAATTTCAATTTGCTATATTTAAACTGACTGAGGTCATTCCTTTCTTTTTTTTTTCAGCTAACTGCCTTCTGGGAATGCAGTTTTCAAGGTGATCTTCATCCCTCTGAAATAAGACTGAAACATTGTACCTTGAGTTATGACTGCCATTGGCACCGGGCAACCCAAGAGTCATGGGAAGCAGAAGGAGGCCCAGGAAAGGAGTGGGGATATGCCGCAGTGGGGAGGCCCGGTGCAGGAGTCAGTTGAGTAGAGGGCGGGTGTGGAGTGCATGTGATTAGAGGAAGGTCGTGAAAAGAGGTGCAGGCTGCATGCAATCACAGGGAGGCCAAGGAAGGGTGCACCCTGTGCCCATTTTCTAAGGCCTCCCTGAACTTGTACATGTGCGCACATATACACAGGCTCCCTGCGCCCTGTTTCCATGGCCTCCTTCCCTGTGACTGCATATACCTTGCACCCTCATTCTCTGGCCTTCTGAACTTGCACCACAAGTACAGCGCACCCCATCCCCAACACGTGGCCTACTCCAGGTTACCCAGGGCTTTCCCTCCACAGCACCCCTGCACTCCTTACCTGGGACTCCCTCTGCTTCCCAATTAATGACCTGCAAGACTGCGTTTTGGGATATTTACTACTAGGGACAACCAGGACTTGGTGATTGTGGTCCCCAAGCAATCATGCGGCATCGTGCTTTACCACATCTCACAGACCCCGTCCCCAGTTGCAGTCGTAACTCGATGACTACTTGCATTACAAAGATTCTCCTGTATCACCAAATATGAAGAAATCCCTTTTACCACTGTTACTGCGCTGCGCCGCGCCTCCCCCGTGCCTCCAGCAGTGCCTGGCATCCCCTTCCTTCTGGAGGTCAAAGCAAGGAAGAGACTTCCATCAATTGGAATGCCCTCAGCCAGTGCCCTCTGCACAAGCCGTGGGCCTTGACCTTCTCTGATCATCGTGCCCTGCAAGCTTCTGCCCTCAAGGCCTGGAATGGTAAGAAAGGAAAACCTCAAGAACGCCCAGGAGGAAGACATCAAGTGTGCTTTGGACAGCGGCCTTACCTGCCAAGGTCAGTATATTCCAGCTGGCCAAACAGGAGCAGCGGCCAGGTCTTTTGCTTCCAACTACGCTTAATAAAAATCAGAGCTTTGGTTTTATTATCTGCTCTCTTTTGTTGCTCTATTGTGCCTGAGCTACTGTGATGTTTGCTGTTTGTTCTTCACATGTCCCGTCCCTCCCTCCTCCTCTCCCCCCCTTCACCTATCCCTTGTGCCAGCTTCTCTCATAAGAAAACAATCTAAATCTGGCTTCCGTGAAAAACCTAGAAGTCCTGGCTTACTCTTTCCTCCAATGTGTCTCCATCACCATCTTTGAACGTGAAAACCAGCTTCTTCGGGTGAACGAAGTCTCCTAGTCTGCAGCCAAAAACAACAATATGTCTCCAGAGCAAAAACGCCTCACTCGCAGACCTCTTGAAATAAAAATATATTTAAACATTGGTGGGGAAAAAAAAATTCTCTTGAAGCTCTTTCCACAAAGACTCGACAGGGATGAAAATGACGAGGAGCCATGAAGAACCTATCCTTGTTCAGCTTCTGGAGAGAAACGCTACCAGCAACTTTGCCAAAAGAAAGCAATGAGTGGCAGGGTCATATCAGATCGATGAAGACTGCATCTTAAAAAGTGACCATTATACTGTGTGTTGTATGTATTTTGGTGTTTAAATAAATACATTGTATTGTAATGCTGCAAAAGTGGTTTTTTAATTTTTTTCCATTTTATTTTTATACATTTATTCATATTCCATTAATACAGTTTGCAACTATGCACTTGTATAAAGCCATAATGTTGACATTTATATCATTCATACTTGTTTATTCAGCATGTCTGCACTCAGCAGTTAAATATAATGAAAAGTCCCAGGTATGTACTTATTACCTAACAAGCGGTCCCAAGTCTTGTTTTATCAGTTGTGAATGCCTTAAATTAATTTTGTTCCTTAAAGTTTATGCTCATTCCTGATATTTAAGAGATAAAAGAATGCAGAGGTTTACCAGCTCTTAAATGCAATTTTGCTTTGTTGCAGAATAATAGTGCACTATGTTTACATGTAATAGTTTATATCAATGTCAGTCTATATGAATGTGTACCTAATAGGTTTGAGAGGGGAGGGGAGGGGGGATCAGCTAAACATTGCTTCCAGAAACAATGAACTGGTAGTATTAGAACTAATATATAACTTTCATGCATAGGTATTTTGAAATCAGTTCTTTGTTCAATTCTCAGTATTAGTCACAGATTTTGTATTCTCCTTACTAAGTGCTATGATTTTCACTTTTTTTGCATACTATCCTAGCTGTGTGTTTTATTTCTGGAAAAATATAACTATTTTTACATTTTCATCGCACAATGTTTAAGGAATTTTACAATAACTGAAAAATACTGTAGATGTATTTTAAACCTTTCAGTCCTATTCTCTAAGCACATAGCTTTAGCAACAGGAAAATAATCTGTTTTGTGTGTTTGAGAACTTGTGGAAGGAAAAGACGCCACGGAGGCACTTAATCTATTTTTTTTTATGTTGTACAGAATATAATTTGTAAACTCATTCATGCCATGTCCATAATTTATCCCACAAATGCATGTTTTATATAGAACTACAGGATGCTATGTTAAATACAATGAGAGTAAAAAAAAAAATCGGAAACTCTACTTTGGGATTTTTTTAAAAAAATGTATGCATATATATGCACAGGTGTTGTATGATAACAATGGAATGTAGAATCTATTATTTGAAGAAAGGGACTGATACATTTCACTAGATTTTTGTTTTTGTTTCAGTAACAGAAATTGGGTATTTAAAATGAGAGGACCAGGAACTATTTGGTATCCACCCTCATAAAAATCGGAATTGTTGTAGAATTCACCAAGCAGGACTCCTACATATTTCCCATTTGTTTGTGCAGTTGTATGCAGTTATGTCTGAGCTCATCACATGCTGAGATTGGCTCATTCAAGCCTCACTTGTTAGGAGTTCACTTCAGTAGATCACGCACAAGAAATTTCAATTCACTTGGACCTACAACACGGCTGTTTCCACTGACACAGACTGAAAATCATGTACCTATAAATTGGTCTAATAATGCATATCCTAGCTTGCACATTTAAATATACTTCTATTTTGGTTAATTTTTACAACTTCATGACACGGTGAAAGAATATTGTCTTGTGTGCTTGCTTTGAACAGTGAGTGTACAATAAAATATTTTACGATATTTTGCATACAAAACTTACTGTTTAAAAAATGTAAACAATAAACCTTGTTTCAATTCACTAATGGCATACATATTTTATAAATTGTTATTTGTGGGATGATCTGAATTGGAAGAAATATATTTTTTTTAAATAAACTATTTGAGTAAGATACTAATATTAGCAAGTTGATTTTTTTAAAAAATATTGTGAATAACTGCACTGAACTTGAAACTGGCATTGTATAGATTCAGTTGAGTTTAACATGCTTATGTGAAAATCTATATTTAAAAAGTAATTTTATTTAGTGACTTTCAGGCTTTTAAAAGCAGATTAGAACTTTGCTTTTGGAAAGAAGCCTGAGCATGATTTCCTTTTTATCCAAAAGAATTGGTTTAAGCTTATCACGATCTTTATGAAGGGAATTCTGCATGAATTTTGCTGCATGAATTTTGCTGTCCCATCAATTCTAAAGTAAGAAAAAATGTAAGACTATTTTGCTTACATTCACACCTAAGTCTTAAGGGTTCATATTATTATTAAACTTAAAAGCCATCCAAATATCGAGGACTTTGCAGATCATAACAATCTAAGAACTTACAATAGAATTGGTAAAAATAATAAAGATACAGGATCATTCCCTAAAAATGGCTACCCACTGAGTCACCATCCAACCTGAGCTTGAGGATTTGCAAGAAAGAATGGCAGAAAATCCCCCAATCCAGATATACAAAGCTTGTCACCTCATACCCAAAAATACTTGAGGCTGTAATTGCTGCCAAAGGTGCTTCAACAAAGTTCTAAGTGAAGGGTCTGAATACTTATGCCAATGTGATATTTCAGTTTTTTCTTTTTAATAAATGTACAGGTATTTCTAACATTGTTTTCACTTCGTCATTTGTAAAATCAGGCTGCAGCAGAACAAAATTGACAAAAGTTAAGGGGGTCTGAATACTTTCTGAATGTACTGTATATGTACACTTAAATGCATAGCTACTTTGGTCTAGTGACTAGTTGGTTAAGGCACCAGGGAGAAGCAGGAGACTCTGAATTTTAGTCCCACTTTAGGCACAGAGGCAACTGAGTTACCTTGGGCCAATCACTGCCTCTCAGTCCTAGGAAAGATGCAATGGCAAACCTCTTCCACAAAACTTTGTCCAATAAACTGCAGGGACTAGTCCAGATAGTCAAAAGTCACTAGGAATCCACATTGACTCAAAGGTGCATGCACAAACACGCCCAACAGACATTAACTTGGTATTGTAATTTAAAATGTTTAATCTTTACGTCACCTCAGATGGAATGAATGTAGATGTTTTTCTCTTTCAATCCTTACAAAAATCCTGACAAACCAGGCTAAACAAAATGTAGCTTGCCCCAGCCCCATAATAAAATCTGTTGCATCTCTAATTCACCAAAAATCCTTCACCAGGACAAGCTGAACTCATAAATACTTAATTTCTCTGCTGATAATTACCCATGTGATAGAGCAGGTCATATATATTTTTTATTCCCATGTGAGATGCACAATTACTCAAAAGAGTTAAAGAAATTTTGAAACTAATTAAGCTACTGCACTTAACATTAAACAAAAACACTTTATTTCCTTAATTAAGTTTAATTGCAGAAAGCTGCACACTTGGTTCAAAGAATACACAGAGCTCTACTAATATTTTTTTGAAATGCCTGCATTCTTTATTGCTTTAGTAACTTTCAGAATTAAGCACAAATGATACATTTATACTTCTTGAAACCTAGTGGGCCACAAAACCAAGTTCCAAGAATTGCTGAAATATTGTTGATGTTCTAAGTTTCATGTATTTGTTTATATCTGGAATCAAAGTATAACACTTAACAGTTACTCAAAATAGTAGCGATACAAATTTGGTTCAAAAAAATGTAGAGTAGACTGACACATAAACCGAAACAGAGAATCAAGTTTAACATATTTAAAGTGCAGGAACTGAAATAAAAGGATATTTTTTCTGTAGCTGAAACTGTTTTGAAATACCCTTAACTAAATAAAATACACAGGTCTTTTTTAAGATGAAGATTTAGAGGGCTATTTAGCCTGAGGAAATCTGAGAAAGATTTCCTCATAGGCTAATTTATCTTTAGAAGATAAATTTCACTTTAATGAAAAAAACCCCACAGATAACAGTTGCCAGAAACGCAGTTCTGAAAAGCCAGCAATTCAATATATATAAAACATTAGTTTTGTTGGCTTGAACTATTGTTGGTCCTACTGAGCTGTGTGTACACACTAGAAGAGTGGGATGGAGATAACCAACAAATAAAAATCAACCAGTTTTGAGAAGTCTGTTATGCAATCTGCTCGTATAAAATGAAACACTTCGTTCATCTAGCCAATTATTTTTACAAACAATAAGCATAAACATCACAATGCACCTGAGGTATTGGCACTGAATGTTAAGTATATGTTCAGTATGTAAACATCAGTTCTCATTTAATGGAATGTCTCATTTTAGTCCATGTTGTTCAAAAAGGAGGAGGATCTGCATCTTAGTCTTGCTTCTTAGCCTTCCGGTATTCCAATATAGTAGCGATGACCCAAATATTAAGACCCGTCATAACTACAAAACGGATCAGAACTAGGAAGAGGAGGGAAGAATACTCATTAGCAATTACATACCTTAAAATAAAACAAGCAAGATCAATTTTAAACTTAGGAAATCACTTCAATAGCTTTCAAACTAATAGCACAATACCTATGCTAGTAGAAGAGAAACTCCAGAACCTCTTCCCTCATACAAAGCATCACGTTGTCCCCCGTCCCCCCCAACTACTTCCAAACTCCAAATTTGTAGCTTCCAGGGTTCCTTTGAAAGAAGTGACATTTTTGGGTGGTTTATAGAATAAATTGAATTCCTTTCTTGTGCCTCTGAAACTCCACAAATGAAATAACTTTCAGTCCTACTTAACTTTGGGTTTCAAGGGCACAAGAGCAGTTCAAATTGAAAACAAGTCCTTCAGTAAGGTGATGTGTGTTCCCAGAAATAAGCTTCTGCACACCAAACCTTGCAATGGGGTGGGAATGTGAATTTGACTTGAATAATGAGAAGAGCAACATCAAACCATTACAAAGAAAGATATTTGAGTTCTGGGAAAATAGAAAGTGTAAGAAAGAAATTCAAAACAACACCGCAATTGTGTTAGGTACAAGGTGAAGTAGAGATAATTTCTGACAGGCTTTCAAGATTCTGTTACATCACCTTCACCATATTAAAATGCATTCCAGGATTCCTAGTGATTCCCATTTTATGGCCTGATTCACTTCAAAGGGCATATTGGGAATCCCCCTCATCTCTCAATTAGTATGTAACTAGGAACTTAAGGACATTGTGACAGATGCTTACCCCATCACTCTTTTGACAGGCTCTAGGTTATAAGAGAGATTCCCACGTCTTATGTGATTCTTGTGTCACTTATATAGAATCCCTCACAATCACAGTGTTTAAAGTCAGCTCTCATAAAGCTGTATCATCATCTCAACACATACAGGTAAAGAAATCCTTTCTGCCTCGATGAGCCATTTGCAAAATTACTGTTTTGTTGTTTTCAAAATAGAAGGGAATAATAATAATCTTAAAGCCTGTCCTCCCAGAAAATGTACAATATTTGTCTGCATGTGAACATACATAATTAAATCTGCACAGGGAAGGCAAATTTCCTGTTCTGATCATAGTTGCAAAGAGAACCCCTTCAGCACTCCTATTCAAAGCTTTGGAGGATGAGAGTATAATAACAGAACCTGAGAGCCTCTTGTCCCGTAGAAGATCAAAGCAGGGTTATTTTGAGTCTTTTTTTTAGGTACCCACTTTTCCCAGAGCTGAGATACTGTTGACTGCCAACAGTTCTTGCATCCTTTGCCAATGTTATCTCTACCTTCCTCTACACTTAAATTTTTTTCTATAGAATTATGTTTAAAATCCCTGTTAAAAGACTCCCCAATAATAATGTAATATTACCTGTAGAATCCTTTGTAGTCATTAATGTTGTAAATATTCTTGCTTTAATTGGGAGAAAGCGAAAGATTTTGAAAGTTACCAGATTTTAAATAAATGAGTTTTATATTTTAGCTGATAATTCACTTCCATTCTCTTTCAGTCCTGGCAAATAAGATATGCAGAACCATTATCATGCCTGGTAGAGAAATCTCGTCAGGCATCTGCCTGAAATCTTCGATTTTTTTTTCTTTTCGTATGCACTCACATGTTCCTCCCAAAAGATTATCTTTTAACAAAGAATAGTTATCTTTCAGGCACTTGTTTTCATTTTCTCAGCAATTTTTGTAGGACTTAAAACCTTATTTCAATAAATTGCATTTAACAGTAGCTCATAAAAAACAACTTTTAAATTCTTCCAATAATGTTAAATTTCATTCTATTTGGTATAGTGGTTAATGCATCAGGCTACACACAGAATATCAGGAGTTCTAGTCCTAGCTGAGGCACAAAGCCAACTGGGTGACATTGGGCCAGCCACTTTCAGACATAGAAGAGAGGCAATGGCAAACCACTTCTGAAAAAAACTTCAGGAAGTGTTCGAGAATTGGACACTATTGAACCGAAGGGTTAAAAAAAAACCCATGTATTGAGAAATTCCACAAACATTTTGATAGGATAGATATCGCTTACCTGCACAGGTGTATATGGCTAATCCCCAAGTTGTGGCACTCACTTGTTCAGAATCTCTAGTCTGCCAAAGACACCGGAGCTGAGCAAGTTTACTTGCTGCACTGACCACTGTGCTCAAGTTCTGAAGAAAGGGAAGAAAAGGAATGCAACTGTTAAAGCAAAAATCACACTGAAATGTGGGAAGTGTCCATCGCTCAATTCTTTTTTTGTAAGCAGAAACTGAGTCACCGGTGCTGCCTATTCAAAAAAGATTTCATGTCCCAGGACCCAAATGGCAGATTCAGCTTCAGATCCAAAAAAGCTGCTGGCAGCTAGTGAAGGATGACATTTAACGCTTGGGTCTGCAGTGATGCATTGAACAATTCCTTTGCAAGTTATGTTAAGCCATCCTGATATTTGTTTGACTTTAGACTATTGTACAATCCACCTACCATAGCTTAGTTAACAAATCATGGTTCAACAAATGTATTTTACTGGAGTTCCTGTTTAACTGGGGGCTCTTCCAAGGTGTCATACATAATACAAGTGACAAGACAATTAAAAAACAGCAACTAACATCAGTAGCTCAAAAACAGAACCACACAGCAAACTGCAGCCCGTCTAGGAACTTGCATCTGATGCAGAACCAGTAAATACTGTAGAAATGGGAAACAACTGATTCTCACCTAATACCTAGAGACACGTTTTAGACCCAACTTTAAAAAAAAAAAAGGCTGATAAGAAGTCAGGACTTGGGGTCCTAACTACGGGCTAGCCTATGTTGGCCTAGGCCGGTGGGCGGCAAATGGCGGCGCGCGAGCCGCAAGCGGCTCTTTCGCCCCTTGCACTTGGCTCTTTCAGGTGCAAGGTGAGGGTGCCGGCGGGCGGAGGGGCTGCGGGGACCCGGGGCAGGC
>JANHJO010000235.1:229176-243833 GCA_032468235.1 Pseudoxyrhopus heterurus
TTTTTTGAGTTTGGTTTAATAAAAACACTGCACCTTTTAGAACTGGTATCGATCCGAGTGTTTTGGGTGTGGGACAGGACAGCATATTTCCCACCCATCGTATCTCTAAGATTACCTCCTGGAACTTCGTATTTGTGATTCTCATTTGCATACCCATCAGGAGGCCAAACCTTACCCTCCAAGGAGTAACTCAAACACCAGTGGTACATGAGGGCAATTTACCGAGGTGCATCGCAGAACTGTAACCTGGAGAGTGCCTTGCGATTCCCTGTTAAGACAATATAATAAAACAACACAAGTTTGAATACACAGGATGGGAAACAAGGGGAACACCCCCCCCCTTTTATTTCTGCTAAACGTCTTTATTTGAAGACATCGCTATAAATGTCAAAAACACTGCATCAGGTAGTCCTCGAGTTACAGCAGTTCATTTAGTGACTGTTCGGAGTTACAATGGCACTGAAAAAAGTGACTTATGACTGTTTTTCATACTTATGACCGTTGCAGCATCCCTATTGTCACATGATCAAAATTCAGACGCTTGGCAACTGGTTCATATTTACAATGATTGCAGTGTCCTGGGGGTCACGTGATCACCTTTTGCGACCTTCTGACAAGAAAAGTCAATGGGGAAGTCACTTAACAAGTGTGTTATTAACTTAACAACTGCTGTGATTCACAAGAAAGTTCCTAAAATGGGGCAAAACCTATTTAACAACTGTCTCACTTAGCAACAAAAATGTTGGGTTCAATTCTGGTCGTAAGTTGAGGACTACATGTTCCTCTAAAGGCAGATGATTTCCAACTCTGCCTTTTTCCCCCAGACTCCCTCAGTTCCATCTCTATTTAGCCTGGAAGTAGCTATCAATCTCAGTTAGAGAAAATATCTTTCCACCGCCTTCTTTCTCTATACAGTCAAACCTCGGTTTGCGCCCGCAATCCGTTCCCGGACTGCGGGCGTGAATCGAAATGGTCGCGTTCTGAAGCAACCCTCACTGCGCATGCACAGACATCTTTCCGTGCCGGTTTTTTGTTCACCAACCGAGTTTTGAGTCGGGAACCGATTCAAAACTCTGCTGGCTTTTTTGGTCGTGTTGTGAATTGGTCGCGAACGGAGGCATTCACGGACCGAGATTCCACTATACTCTCTGTATTCAGCAGCAGTATTACCATTCACCCTGTTGTACATGCTCATAGTTTTGGATTAATCATTTGATGCCCACATATACAGTCTTCCAAATTATATCACTTTCCTTTTAATAACACTTTAAAAGTTCCTCCAGAAATATTCGGGCCCATACCTTCCTAATCTTGACTAAACTAAATTTGCCTAAATTAATTGATCCGATCTTCACATGCCCAAACCATGCCCTATTCTCATTGCTCCGGTCACATGATGCTCCTTATATTGCTATAATGTCTTCCTGTTCATTCCATAATTTAGTACAGGTTGTTTGCTCTGAGTTTCAATGTCCTTCACAACCGACCAACCAGTTCTTCTCTTTCCAACAACCAAATAAGCTCCAGTTTATGAACTTTAGTTTTTTAATACCACCATCCAAGGTTCTTTTATTCTTTCAAACAGTTTCATCCTTCCTTCCTTCCTCTCTCTTACTTGAAACAGCCTCCCAGAATACAGTACTTGCTACCCTAGATGCCCCTACATGTGCTACAAATGGCTCCTCAAGATGTACATTTTCAGTGAAGAATTTGGCATTAATGTCCTTCCTAGTTTATTATAACTGTGCCTGTAACTAATTCCCATGCAGCTTCACTAACTTTGTTAGTGCTTCCTAATTTTCACCATTTTGATTTCTGTTAGCTCACCTGGGCCAAAGCTGAGATTGCAAACAGTCTCAAAGCAGTTTGGGAAACCTGTCTTGTTACTCTACAAAGTGCTACACAACCCGATGACATGCTACATAAACAAATACAGACACAATTGCCAAACACCAAAAAGAAAAAAAGGAAGTTCTTGTTTTCATACTGTAATTCTGTGTATTTAAAGACAGGCCAGGATCCAAAGAACTGTTAAATTATTTCGGTTAGGTCAGAATGCTTTAAAGGTGTTTCTCTTGAATAGCATTACTTCCAGTGAAGCTGTTAGCCCTGCGAGGTAGTTCAAAGAAGAAGTACAAGCAGGAATACTAGCTGTATCTTTGTTGTAAGATTATAGTAACCTATTTTTGCAAAACTAAAAAGTATTTCTTCCCTCCTTTCTTTTCACTCTCCGGAAAACCAGGGAGGGTCCCTTCTGAAACATTTCCCGTGCCCTCTCTTCTTCGGTGGGCTGAAATACCTTTAGCAGGCTATCTGCAACTCTCCTTCCTGACTCTCTCCCAATGTTATTGCCACATATCATTACAGGTAGTCCTCAACTTACAACAGTTCATTTAGTGACCATTCAACGTTACAACAGCACTGAAAAAAGTGACTTACAACCGTTTTTCACAGTTACGACCTTTGAAGCATCCCCGTGATCATGGGGTCAAACTTCAGACACACGGCAACTGGCTCATATTTATGATGGTTTCAGTGTCCCAAGGTCATGTGATCCCCTTTTGCGACCTTCTGACAAGCTGAATCAATGGGGGGAGATAGATTCATGTAACAACCAGGTTACTAACTTATCAACTGCAGTGATTCACTACCTCGTAAAGTGGGGCAAAACTCATTTAACAAACGGCTCACTTAGCAACAGAAACTTTGAGCTCAATTATGATCGTAAGTCGAGGACTACCTGTACCCCAAATGCTTTTGAGTATAGCATAACAGCTTCAAAATAGGGTAGAGTTTTCTGGAGTGCTCAGCTGAAGAGAGGAGAGAAAGCGAAGCTCTCACAAGCTAACATGGCATGAAAGTCAGCCGCTGACGTGAAGTTGAGTCATCCCCCTTCCTTTGCCCGGGGCAGACTCCCATACTGCACCTTAAAAGAGCAGCTGCTTGTTCACTGGTAAGGTCTTCCGTTGAGTCGTTGTTTATTGCAAGGATGCGATCCCCTGGCAGAAGCTTCCCATCAGCAGTGCTGCCTGCAAAACATCAGCCTTGTCAGCCTTGGAATTTCCTGTTTACAACATCACCACAAACAAATACACGTGTGCTCCTATGAGTGTACATGCAAAGACACTGAAGCCATGTTAAGATGACCTGGCATTGCTTGTTTAAAATTTGGAAATTTGAATCCAAATTATTGGAAGGTTCTTAATGGGCACCATTCAACCAGCCCTCACTGCCCTTGTCAGCAGCGCTTCCTTTATAGCAGAAGGAATGGCAGGAAAGATAGTCTTCTCAACATAACCTGCCACAGCATTATGTTGTTCCAAATGCTGTTCCCCACTCCTGACTGATGCGAGGCATTCGAGGGCTGGCAATACTCTGCTTAGATTGATATCCCAGCAAGATCTGACTACCAGCTTCCCTCTGGCAAGCTGAAAGGAACAGTGGTTAGAATACAGTACTTCGGGCTACTTCTGCTGACTGCCGGCTGCCAGAAGTTTAGCAGTTCGAATCTCACCAGGCACAAGGTTGACTCAGCCTTCCATCCTTCCGAGGTCGGTAAAATGAGGACCCAGATTGTTGGGGGTAATATGCTGAGTGCTGACTCTGTAAACTGCTTAAGCAATATATAAGTCTAAGTGCTATTGTTATTGTGCCCAACTCCGTTCTTTCAAAAATTCCAGAGCCTGGACTCAGCCAGTTTTTTCTATCTGACTATGTATACTAGCTTGGGATCAAGACAATGTCAGAGATCAGCGTATTTTTAAGGCATCTTTCTTTTCAAAACCACAGCTTTGTATTTCTCCAGACAATTTCCAACATCAGGAAAATATGAGAAGGGAAAACTGTTTTCTACCTGCAGCAATTGATGTGATCAAAAGGGGGAAATTATGAGAAACTTCAATGCCATAATGTCCATGCAGCACATCTTTTTGAACATCCACTGTGAGTTTGACATCACTTGCAGGTTGGCTATTGCCATCGGATGGTCTATCACTCACTGATGCTCTCCCTCTGCAAATTTAGGGTGGAAAAAAACCAGTTTAAAAAAAAAGATATCCTTCCCATTTCCTGAAATCTCAGCATTTGCTTTTGATATATTTTTATCTCAGTGCATACCTACTGAGGAAAACAAACATAAGCCAGTAAACAAGAAAGATGCTCTGATGTATATTGTGGCTGGAGTGTTTATTGTCAAATGTATGAAGTGGAAAGTAACAATCTGATAAATATTTTAAATAGTACTGGGCAGATCCAGAAAAGATACCCATAAAGCTGAAAAGTAATAGTGATGCTCAATCCTTTTTCCAGATCTTGACTAAAATATGTGTGGGTTGGCCTCAATGAATCCTTTTTTTATTGTCATTTCTGTTTCTCCATTACTCTATTGTTACTCTATTTTCTTTTTCTCTATTTTGAATGTTGGTTATATTATATATTACTGCATCCCATTTCTATTTCATTATTTTCATGTTTCTGCAAATTGTAAGGCAACAAGAATGGCTAGGTGAATTGGGCAGCCCTATGGATCTAATGAATAAATAAATGTTAGCTTGCAGATTTAAACATGAAGGCCATATTTGGATTTTACAGTTTAGCCGGATATCCATATATTCAGCAAAGAGGCTGTGCATGGACAGTTTTTTCTGCATAAGGTCACTTGATGTGAGTGGAATAGTTACACAATGGAGTTCCTAACCAAGTGGAAAATCCATGTGGACATGAAGTGAATAGACTTGATGTTATGTACCAGTACTGAAACATTGACTTGCTCTGAAGATAACAATTCTACAGTTTGGAACAACTCTGTAAAAATTTGAGCTTCATCTATCTCAGTCAAAAAGGAATTACAGTAAATACTATACAGAAATAAACCAAGCTTAAGATAGCATTTACAGTGATAAATAGTGTCTCGGAAGTCCAAATTAGTGGGCTTCCATCCCCTAGATCAGGATGGAAGCATTGCTGCCTTTATGATATTTATCACAGAAAAGCTCCAAGATTTCCAAAGTCACACAAAAAAGCAAAGGGTTCATATTGGCCATCAGAAAATTGACAACATTTAGATGAAAGCAAAATTAAGGTATTTTATTTTTAACAGATTTTTTCTGCATTGCAACAAACAGGGAAATATTTATTAATGATTTTCTTTCAATGATACTTTCAATGATACTTCCGGAGCGCCATGATGTTCAAAATTTGGAATGACATTTGAGTATTTTGTGTTTCGGCAAGCATGATGAAGTGATCTCTCTAATCCTGAGAAAGTTGGTCTTGGATTTCTTGGAAGTTTACAGAGGATTTTTCATTAAAAAAAAAGATGGATAATGCTGCATCAGTTTCCCTCTAGCACAGCTTGCCTACCGATTACAGCAACCTAAAGTCATTCCCTGCAATGCGCATCTGGCAAAAAAAAAATCGTTACAGGAGGTTCATTTCAGACCACAGGATGATAATTCGTTCTCACAGGTAGCCAGAGGTGGTAAGCCTAAATCGAAGCATTTTTTTTTCCTGTGCTAAAGTTTTGTTCCACAATAAATTGTCTAAAAAAACATTGGCGAGACATGAGAAAAAGTAACCTATTTTGTGCTTTTGTGCCCAAAGTTGAGATGGAGGTCACAACCATGCAACAAACATTCCTATTAAAAGAAATTACACATTAAATACACATCAAAGTGTATTGCAATGTAGGAATAAGTTGTGAAATGTGTGATTTATGATATAAGTGTTAGTTTTTCTGCAGAGAGAATATCATTATCTTATTAATGTATCTTATTTTATCTTATTTTCTTTTCTTCTTTTGTTTACTCAGAGCATACGCACCAAAGACAAATTCCTTGTGTGTCCATTCACACTTGGCCAATAAAGGATTCTGATTCTGATATTGATTCTATTAAAAGCATCGGCTTCAAGCATCTTCTTTCGGCTAGGAGCGTCCTCAACAATCCATCGGATAACCATCATCCTCACACTTACACCATCTCAAGTATTTTTCTTTTATATTTTAGAAGGTACCCTTTGCCAGGTGTGGCATGAAGAGGTGCCATACAGGAGAGAGGAGAAGAGTTCCAGAGGGCAAACCAGTTTGCTGCTACCAGTGTGATGCTTGTCCAGAAGGGACCATTTCTAATCAGACAGGTAGTAGAGACTTCAAATGTAGATCTTCCAGGATCAAGGAAGCCGAATATTCAGTAGATCAAAATTGTTTTAGCTATTGTCATTTTTGGTAAGATTGACATAAACTCATACTGCTCAGCAGAACAGTTTCAAGGAATCGGATATACAGTTGAAGCATCACTTTTTATTATTTAGTGTGTGTTTCTTGTGTCAATACTATCAATCTCTGAGGAAATTAATCTACCAGAGAAAGAGGAAACCCATCTTATCTATATCTCTTAGATAAAGCAGGAGGGGCCACAGAAATATCTGAATAATCAGATTTGAAATGCACAGCAGAGAAGTTAAGATAACGATAATAAATAGATAATGTACAGATAAAGAATAGAGCCACATTCTTGGCTAAGACTTCTATCAGTCTTCTGTGGGTTCTAGTATAAAGTGTGGGGCAGAAACAAGCCACAATGTCAAGCTGAAAGACACAGTATTCATGGAAGTGCCCAGAGAGGAGACATCTGGAATTGAACAAATGTTTTGGCTAATCTTTCCCCAGGACCATCATGAGTAAAGGATAATTTGTACTTTTTGATGTCCTATAAATTGCACAGTAGATCCTTTCATTAATCTCTTTGTGGGTAGGAGGACACAGAAAGGTGATAGATCATCTCTGGGGGAGGGATAATGCTCATGGTAGGCGCCCCTGAAATCCTTAGACAAAGGATCTTGATTTCAGATGCAGCTCACTGTGAATCCTGCCCAGAAGACCAATATCCCAACAAGGACAACAACCAATGCATTGCCAAGAAGATCCACTACCTTGCCTATCACGAGAACCTGGGATACACATTAACATCTCTTGTTCTTTTCCTCTCTGTGATCACATCTATAGTCCTGCTTATTTTTTATAAACATCATGACACACCAATTGTCAAGGCCAACAATCGAGATCTCACCTACATCCTCTTGGTCTCCCTCCTGCTCTGCTTCCTCTGCTCCTTCCTCTTCATTGGTCGACCTGGGAGGACCACCTGTCTCTTCCAACAATCTGCCTTTGCCATTCTCTTTTCCCTTGCGGTTTCCTCTGTGTTGGCAAAAACTGTCATGGTGGTTCTGGCTTTCATGGCCAACAAACCAGAGAACAGTACAAGGAAACTCTTAGGAAAGCCACTGACCAACTCCATTGTCTTAGGCTGTCCCCTTGTCCAAGCAATTCTTTGTGCCACTTGGCTGGTAATCTCTCCCCCATTTCTCAACTTGGACTTCCACTCCTTGTTTAGAGAAATCATCTTGGAAAATAATGAAGGCTGCACTTCAATGTTTTACACTGTCCTTGCCTACCTGGGATTTTTGGCCCTTATCAGTTTTAATGTGGCCTTTTTAGCTAGGAAATTGCCCGACAGCTTTAATGAAGCCAAGTTCATTACTTTTAGAATGCTGGTCTTTTGCAGTGTTTGGATCACTTTCCTCCCTGCTTACCTGAGCACCAAAGGGAAGTCCATGGTGGCCATGGAGATCTTCTTCATCTTGGCCTCTGGGGCTGGTCTCTTGGCTTGTATCTTTCCCCCCAAATGCTACATTATTCTGCTGAATTATTCTGAATTGTAAAGAAAGTATATTAAGAAACAAGAATCTTTAATTAATGCACAGAGAGGTGACATTTATATTTGTTTTTGAGGCATGTACACAATGTGATATTTCTAAAAATATAATATTTCTAAAATGTGATAATAGAATGTGATATTTCTAAAAATGATGACTTAAAGGAGGAACTTGTGAATTAAATAACTATCAAGTACTATGACTGCTTACAATATAACTGTTGCCAACAACAATCACCAAGACTTTTTTTTTCTCATGTCCTTTAGTTGAACCCTAGTGGAAATTAAGTTTGGTATTGAATATTTGTTTATTATTTCAAGGAGGACTTTTTCATTTTATTCATTTTAATTAAAATGTTTCATAATTTTAGTTTTTTTAAGGATTTGTTTCAATTTCAGTGTTTTGGGGCATATATGTTTGTTTCCATAGTCTTCTGAGGCCAGGCATGGGTTTAAATTGGTCTAACAACCAGTTCACTTCATGCGTGCTGCTCGCGCATGTTCCATTCCAAACTATGATGAATACTGACCTTTTCCTGCAGCCTCTCTGCCGAAAAACAGCTGCGCCAATCAGCTGGGCTTCAAAAACAAGAAATAAAGGTCAGAATAGCATTCGGGTGGGCAGGAGGGCCCAAATCATTGCCAACTCATCAGCGACTGAACTGATTCACCCAACTGGCAAGAACGGAACAACCAGTTCATCCGAACCGGGCTGAACCGGTAGAGGCCCACCCCTGCCTGAGGCTTTATAGACTTTCCTATTACTATTCAATGCTTTTTTAAAAAAAATTGTAAAGTTTAAATCCGCTCCCTACTAGCCAGTTCTACTGTGCTGCTCCATTGATGTTGTGGAGTTTCCTGAATTGCATGAGTGAAGAAGCAGTGTATGCAGTGTTCAAATAATCTCTTATGCCCTTTCATCTTCTGGAGCTCCTTAGTGAACATGGTGCTCTATGATATCTGCATGCACAGAGAATCTGCACAGGGTAATTCAATCCAGGCCCATCAAATTTCATTTATAAATATTTTTTCTCTCTCTAAATCTCCCAAGGCATGATGGTCATTCCTGAACCAACAGCGTGCGGCAGCAGCCAAAAAGCCAATACAATCCTAAATTGCATTAACTGAGGGATACAATCAAGATCAAGGGAGATACTAATTCCCCTCCAAAAAACCTTAGGAAGACCACACCTAGAGTATTGCATCCAGTTTTGGTCACCACACTATAAAAAATATGTTGAGACTCTAGAAAAAATGCAGAGAAGAGCAACCAGGATGATTAGGGGACTGGAGACTAAAACATATGAAGAACAGTTATAAGAACAGGGCATGGCTAATCTAGTGAAGAGAAGGACCAGGGGAGACATGATAGTAGTCTTCCAATATCTGAGGGGCTGCCAGAGAGAGGAGGGGGTCAAGCTATTTTCCAAAGCACCTGAAGGCCAGACAAGGAATTAACAGATGGAAACTGAACAAGGAGAAATTCAACCTGGAAATAAGGAGAAATATTTTGACAGTGAGAATAATGGAACAGCCCATGGAACAGCTTGTCTTCAGAAGTTGTGGGAGCTTCATAACTGGAAGCTTTCAAGAAGAGACTGGACTGCCATCTGTCAAAAATGGTGTAGGGTCTGTTTGGGCGAGGGGTTGGACTAGATGACCTACAAGGTCCCTTCCAACTTTGTTAATCTGTATCTGTATCTTCTACTCCCACCTCCTGCTTGAGCATGAGACCCAATATCATTCCAGAAAAATGGCTGACCAATCTAGTCTTAAAAACCTCCAGTGATAGAGCACCCACAATATCTGGAGGCAAGTCATTCCATTGATTAATTGTTCTCACTGTCAGGAAGTTTCCCTTTAGTTGTACTCTTTAATAATTTTCTATCTGTTATTTCTTGTCCTACCCTCAGATGCTGAGGAATAGGTCAACTCCTCTTCTCTGTGACAGCCTCTCAAGTATTGGCAGATTTTTATCATATTATTCCTAACCTCTCTTTGTTAGACTAAACATACCTACTTCCCTCAACCACTCTTCTCTATCCTCCTTCTAGGGTCTCAGCATCTTTTTTGTATTGTGGCAACCAAAATTGAATGCATTACTCCTAGTGTGTCCTCACTAATGCAGTATAAAGTGGTACTAACACTTATTTGGCCTTGATACTATCTCTCTGCTGATGCTGCCTAGAACCTCAATGGCTTTTTTCGCAGCTGCAGCACACTGATGGTTCATGCTTAATTGATTGTCCACTAGAACTCCTAGATCCCTCTCACAGTTGCTGCTGTTGAATCACGTATCGCCTATTCTATACCTATGCATATGGCATTTCTTGCCTAAGTATAGATCTTACTTTTCGCACCACTGAATTGCATTTTGTTGGATAGGTTCATGTGTGTCAAGAACTTTCTGGATCTTGAGTATATCTTCCAAAGTGTTGGCTATCCCCTCCCCCCAGCTTGCTTTCAACATCAAAAAAGGCACTGAACAGAACGAAGGAGAGGTGGGATAGGCTCTTTCATTAAACATGGTAGACAATTCTTGGTTAGAAAAAGTGAGATTTTGGTAACTTTAGAGAAAGAAGGAAAAAATAAATGTATTTATAACTACTGTCAAGACGATTGGAAGCCATTCTTTAGAAATGTCCTTTTCCTTTTCTTTTTTTTTCTACTTTCTTCATTATTTATTATATTTTCTTTTCTTTTATGGTTTTTATTTTGTTAAAATGTGTTCAGTTAAAAGAAAAAAGGATGAAATGCTGGATTCCTGAATTAGGCAGATGTTATAGTAGATGCTCACCAAGGTAACTTCTAACTCCTACTTTTTAAGGTTCTGTTTAATCGGGTTTTGGAGCTGCCTGGCACTTAATTTAATTTAGGGTACAGCTATGTAAGAAATAGTGAAGTAAACCCTTTTTTAAAAAGTAAAATATATCTTAGGGAATTTATATTAAAATTATGAACAAGTGTGTATTTGGGGTTTTTGAGTGGAGAAAAAGGAATAGGTACATTCTGTTCAGTGTTGCCATTTATGCTCAGATGAATTTGGTTTTAGAAGATCTTGCAAATTTAATTGCAAGAAATCTGCAACACATTTCTTTTGTATATTTCAGAGGAGATCCCATGTTAAGAAAATTAACATGTGTTAGCCATGGCATTACTCCAATATAACCACTAGGTGGGAGCATCAAGCATCCAGATGTTCCCACCTTTACTCACCACAGGAAGAGGAGGGGTTTCACCTGTGTATAAAAGTGCCTTCCTCCATTCCTCCATCCCTTTTGTACTATGCTTTAACTAGGAGCAGGCATGCCTGTTGCATGCCTGCAGCTCTTCCTATAGAAGTACACAAATAGCCATTTATTTATTTATTTTACTTTTATTATATTAATAAACAAGTTATTGATTCAAAGCATCTGCTGTAAGCATCTTCTTTGGCTAGGAGCATCCTCAACGATCTGTTGATCAACCATTACCATCCTCACATCCCACACTACAAAAAGTTATGCTCAGTGATTCCATCTTGAAACATATCAAATACTGGAACCAAGAAAAAGCAAAATCTACATTCATTCTCTCTTCTACATACAAGGCAGAACTGTATTGTGATTTTCTACACCAAGCTTCCTTTGTTCCTCCCATATGAATTAACATAATTGAGGAAATGTACCTGAGGCATCATATGACAAGCACCTATATTTTCCTTTGCATTTTAGAAGTTAAAAACAACTTATAAAAATATCTTCCTGAAACACCACCAGCTGCTTTTACAAAGTTCATTCAGCCTTGGCACTAGGAATGGACATGAGGATCTACAAAGCTGCTGCACAGTGTGCTATTGACTTTGATTCAGACATGGTTAGTAAGGACAAATACAGTGCTGAGCTGTTGACAAAAGTAGATATTCTTCCAGTTGTCCTTAGTAACACATTATCTTATTTTATAGTACCACTAATGTATGCTGTTGCATCAAGCAACTGTCAGTGGTGTTTCAATGGTTGTCCACTCAGGGAGTTTTGAAGTAAGGTAAGAGTTTTGAATAATGCTGAAGTTAAACAGAAATCTTGAAATAATCTCTCAGAGATAAGCAGTGATGTTACATTAACCAGTTAATAAAGTGTGCAGCATGGTATGCAGTACACTGTTTCAACATAACATTTTTCCAACAGTAAGCAGCAGATGGACCAAAAGGATGCTGGTTTTCTTAGTAAAAACCTGTGCGAAGACTGTAGAGGCAATAGGGCCATCTCCTTGCTACTCTGATAGCAAGTATCTGATTGATTCCTACTTATACTTACTGTATATACGTATATCAGACTGTTTTTTTCAAGGGATTATGCAAGATACAGAAAAGAGATAAAACACAGTGAGCCCAAAAAATAGGCATGAGATAAGAAAAATAACAGGAAGCAGAGCTAAAGCTAGTTTATCCTTACACCATTCATTATGCTTCTCCATACCATTCTTTCTTTGAAAACCATCCTTGCTTCCACCACATCCATACATTGCATCATACATAGTCTTTTGTTCTTTAAACTTCTTACCTCTCCCTTTTTTTTAAAGATCTAACTATCCATCCAACCATGACTTTCTCGGTCTTCCCCTTCATCTTGGTCCATTCACTCTTCCTTCATATAGTTGCTTTGCAATTCAATCCTTGTTAATTCTTTCTATATTACCAAACCAGTTCAAAATACAGCTTTTGTGTTTTACTGGACAGTCATTCACTTTTGTATTTAATCCACATTCCTCCAGCAGCCATTCACTCTTGACCCTATCTCTTCATGTCTTCTAGTATTACCACACATATTTTTCAAGAACCCCATCAATTTATTTTTCTTTCCTCTGATATATTCAGTTCTGATTTCCAATAGCACAGTGGGCAGAAGTACACTCTTCTATGCAGTCATTTTCACATTGTTTAATGAACAATGCATCAAGCTATGGTTCTCACTATCCTTTTATAAGTATTTGCATGCCTTATAATTTCTTCATCCATTTTTTGTAACAATTCTCATTAAAAACCAAGGTATGCCAGTTTGCCTATTTCAATCAGAATAGAGCTGGAAGGGGTCTTGGAGGTCTTCTAGTCCAACTCCCTGCTCAAGCAGGAGACAATTTGAGACAAGTAGCCATCCAGTCTCTTCTTAAAACCTGCAGTGATGAAGCACCCATAACTTCTGAAAGCAAGCTATTCCACTGGTTAATTGTTCTTACTGTTAGGAAGATTCTCCTCAATTCCAGGTTGCTTCCCTCTTTGATTAGTTTCCAACCATTGTTTCTTGTCTTGCCTCCTGGTGCTTTGGAAAATAAGTTAACCCCATCTTTTGTGGCAGCCCCTCAAATACTGCACAACTGCTATCATGTCACCCCTAGTCCTTCTTTTCTCCAGACTAGTCATACCCATTTCCTGCTACTGTTCTTCATATGTTTTTAGTCACCAGGCCTTTAATCAACTTATTTGCTCTTCTCTGCACTTTTTCCAAAGTCTCAACATCTTTTTTGTAATGTGATGAGCAAAACTGGATGCTGTATTCCAGGTGTGATCTTACTAAGGATTTATAAAGTGGTACTAATACTTCACATGATTTTGATTCTATGCCTCTGTTCATATAACTAAGGATTGTATT
The DNA here is from genome assembly GCA_032468235.1 of Pseudoxyrhopus heterurus. Taxonomy (NCBI): domain Eukaryota; kingdom Metazoa; phylum Chordata; class Lepidosauria; order Squamata; genus Pseudoxyrhopus; species Pseudoxyrhopus heterurus. The sequence goes on from JANHJO010000235.1 coordinate 242,516, forward strand.
AGTTTTTTTGGCTGCTGCCACACACTGCTGGCTTATATTTAAGTGATTGTCCACTAGCACTCCAAGATACTTCTCACACTTACTGTTTTTGAGCCAGATTTCACCTAATCTGTACTTGTACCTTTGGTTTTTCCTGCCTAAGTTTAAAACCTTCCTTTTCTCCACATTAAATTTCATTTTTGTTAACTAGGGCCCTTTGTTCAGTCTGTCAAGATATTTTTGGATCCTGAGCTTGTCTTCTGGGGTGTTGGCTATTCCTGCTAGTTTAGTGTCCTCTGCAAATCTGATGAGTTCCCCTTCTATTCCCTTGTCTAAATCATTTATGAAGATATTGAAGAATACCTTGTGGTACCCCACTACTTACTTCCCTCCATGTAGATGTAGTACCATTAAGGACTATTTGTACAGTTTGTCAGTCAGTTACAAATCCATCTGATGATGATGCTGTCTATCCCAATTTTTCTCGTTTTTTTTTTTTTTGCTCTAGTTCTTCACCATTCATGTACAATTTGAAAATCCATTCTTTCCATTTTTTGTCAATTACAATTCTCTGGTGTCCACACCCATTGTCTGACACTGCACTTTCAAAAATTTGCTCACCTCTGTACCCTTTGGTCTGAATTCTCTCCAGCATCTTCCTTGTAATTTTTGCATTTTCCCTTCCTGCCTTTCACTTTCTCAAGGGGACAGTCATTTCGGCACAGATGCAATCTGCCCACATCCTGTCATTCCTATACAAATCTCTAAAATTCTCTGTCAGCATTCCTTCTCTTCAGTTTCATACCAAATTATTTCATTGCTTCTATATTTCTTTTCACTTTGCTGGAGTTTCTTATTGAGCTCTGTACTTTTTTTTAGCTCTACATTCTTTTTCTCTATACAAACTTTACATAAAATATTTCTTACAGACTTAAGGTTTTTTTTCTTCAGAAATTGTCCTCTTTTTAGTGTTTTCTTCATCTATAGCTTCTTTCACCTCATCATTCCACCAAGCATCCATTACCATAGTTCCATATTTTTCTGTGGCACTTTAGAATGCTGCATTTTTCGGAGTATAAGACGCACTTTTTCCCCCTAAAAGAGGCTGAAAATTAGGGTGCGTTTTATACTTCGAATGTAACCCCCTTTGTCTCCTGTGCTGAAGCCAGTTTCAGTTTCAGCATAGACTGATTCAGCATGAACAGCCTCAATCAGCTGTTGAGTTGTTGGGGAGAAAAACAAGGGGAAAAAATCTGCCTCTGCCTCCCAGATTTTTTTTCCTTTGTCTCCTGTTCTGAAGACAGTTTCAGTTTCAGCCTGATTCAGCACAGGAGACAAA
>JANHJO010000235.1:461124-472674 GCA_032468235.1 Pseudoxyrhopus heterurus
AGATAAAATCAGCAAAATCCTCCACAGAGGGAAATTCTTCATTCAGAGCTGAAGGAGGTTCTTGGATGAGAAGCGAAACGTCTTCAAAAGAAAAAAAAACCCAAGAAGTCCAGTTGCCTCTTGAAAAAAAAGCACCTTTGGGACAACCATGACCTGGAGGATGGAGAATCTCCACAGACAACAGGGAGGGTAGCCGAGGGGTGGGTAATTCATTTCCCCCAGAGGCTACATGAGACACCGGGAATATTGTGGAGGACCGAACCAATAGGGTCTAGCATGCACAAATGCACATATGTAAATTGAAAGATAAAAAAGCAATTGTCTTTAAAATAAAAGCAATTCATGAGGGCCGGATAGGGACAGCCAAAAGACCAGATGTGGTAAAACATCCGGGTCTGAAGTAGAGGCTAGAAATAACTTTAAGCCCAATTTTTATAGCCAACTTGCCCAATGTATTCTTAAAACCTTTCCACTGGCCAACTTTTCTACAGGTTAGATCAGGAGTGTCCAACTCGTTTTTATTGAGGGCCGCATCAGGGTTGTGTTTGACCTCAGGAGGGGCAAAGGGGGGCATGGCCAGGGTGGGTGTGGTCAGGTCAACGTCAATCGTGTTGGGGGTGCATGTGGTGGCCCGAGAGCTCACATGGCCCTCCCAACCACCATTTTCTCTGGCAGAGGCACAGCAGGCCGGTCCTTCGCTGTTTCTAGGGCGGCCCAGATCTAAGCACCCTGTGGGCCGGATCTGGCCCGCGGGCCTTGAGTTTGACACCCCTGGGTTAGATGGTGCTTCTTCTACGACTAAGAATTCTCTGCCATTGGTTTTGGAAAAAAACACCGCTCAAAATAATGGGACTGGAGTGGGTAGCAACAGCAATAGCACTTAAGACTTATGTACCGCTTCATAGTGCTTTACAGCCCTCTCTAAGCGGTTTACAGAGTCAGCCTATTGCCCCCAACAATCTGGGTCCTCATTTTACTGACCTTGGAAGGATGGAAGGCTGACCTTCTGGAACAAGATACGGCAAAGGAAGGCATTATCTGGAAGCTGGCTAAGAGCGCGAGTCAAGCAATACCTTTGAGCTATATCTGAAAAATCTCTGGCTCAAGTTATCTTTCTGGCCTGAGCAATTAGGAATCGGCTTTCTCTGACTAGTGGCTTTGGAGAAACAGGCAGGTTTTCTCTGAATGTTTTCTATGATAATATAGATGAAGCTAAGGGGGCTTTCCTCATTTGTGTAAAGTGACTCTTGCAGTGGTGATGTTATGAGATAGGTGCTTTTAGCACAGTTGGCTAAAGCCCAGCTTTGTAAAATCCAATGAAGAAAAGGAAATCTCATCTCTTATCAGAGGACCCAAACAAAAGCATGCTAGCTGCGTTCCAGTCATGAAATCATCCAGAGAAGCACACTTTCTGTTTTCTCTTTCTTGGCTGTGATGTCTGAGAGACCTCCTCAACTTTCAATCTTCTGAAGACGCCCTTATTCCCAGCAGCTTCCTTTTGCTGCAGCAGCACTATAACAAAAGATATATGACCACTTAGAGAAAAGGGTTTACATAAGAAGATAGATTCTTATTGCTCCTAGAACATGCAGCATTATCCATTAGTGTGGGTGACCTTATACATCTTCTACATGTATGCCTCCTTTTGGTCTCAATGATGAATCATACTGCCTTTAGAAGAAGAATGAAACTGCATTGGCTGCTATGGATTGCTTGGAGGCCATTCACACCGCAAACATTTCTGTTAGCATTTTGTTTGCCATTTCAAAAAGCTATCAAAAACTTTGGGGAGCAGCAGTTCAGAATTTGGGGATCTGCAGAAAAGTGGAACAAGATACAACAAAACCCACCATGCACTCGTGTCATGGCATGGCACAAACCCTTCCTTTATTTGTTGATTTTTGAGGCACCACTGCAGGGTGGGACTTGCATAGGGACATCACTGCATATGAATAGAATAGAATAACAGAGTTGGAAGGGACCCTGGAGGTCAACAGGAGATCTACCTCCGCTGTGCTGAGATTGTTCTACCACTGTTCTCATTCCCACACAGCAAAATTAAATCATCTTTCTTATAGATGTTATAGCCAATAACAGCACCTCATTCATCTTAGCTGAACTTGAAAAGGTTAAGCAGGATCAGACTTTGACCTTACAGATTAACAGAGTTGGAAAGGATCTTGTAGGTCATCTAGTCCAATCCAAGCAGACCCTACACCATTTTTGACAGATGGCACTCTAGTCTCTTCTTGAAAGCTTCCAGTGATGAAGCTCCCACAACTCATGAAGGCAAGCTGTCCCGTTGGTTGATTGCTCTCACTGTCAGAAAATTTCTCCTTATTTCCAGGTTAAATCTCTCCTTGTTCAGTTTCCATTCAATATTCCATGTCTGGCCTTCAGGTGCTTTGGAAAATAGCTGGACCCCCTCCTTGGTTAGTATTTTGATGGAAATCTACCAGAAAATTTCAAATCTGTGAACAAGCCTGAGAAGTAAAAGAAAGATCAGACTAGTGGAATGATATGACAGCTCCAAAGCAGTTTGGAGTTTTCTGGGAGTGATAAATTACCTGGGAAAATTAATCTGCTTAAATCTGCTGGGAGATTTATCTGCTCAAGAAACCTCTCTAAGAAAACTTTTTGAATATAAAAGTGAATGATGCCAGGATGAACAATAGGAGTAATCAAGCTACAGTCAAGCAATACTTTACCCAAAGCTAGCATTATGATTTTATGTTTTAGCTAGGCCTGTCAAATTTTCAATTAATGCATCATGATCTACAAAGCAATAATTCTACAGAAATATGACCGTAGGCTTTTAATAATGTCTGTTTCAAAGTTGTTTATTGGTATAAAAACAGGATATGCTGTGATACAGTTGAAAAAACAGGAACTTATTCCCTTGTGAAGGCTTTCATCAAAATGGTTGTGGCTGGTTCAGCAGACTTGGGGCGGCTATACATTTGAAGGCCTCTATGGTTTAACCATAAGAAAGGAACTTAAGAGTCTTGAAATTCTCATTACCTCATCTATTCTCAAATGCACAACTAGTCTTATTATAGTTTGGGCTTTGCCTTTTTTAAAATTGTATTGCTTTTGTAAAGATACCCCAAAAATGTCAAGAAAAGAGCAACTGTGCAAACAAGATTACCATGCAACTATTACATTCACTTTTGAAGTTATATAAGTGCTAATTAACAAATCATATGGACTGAATTAATGTATGTCTAAAATTATGTTCTGCTGCCCATGTTAAGAGAGGCTTGATGAAGATAGTGATTCCTTGGGAAATTTTTATCCTATGTCACTACTTTAGCATAAGAATTAATATATTGAACACAAGTTATGAAATCGTAGAACTGGAAGATATAATATCAGCCATTCTATCCAAATCCTTGCTCTTTGCAGGACTCTGAACTAAAGACTTTATAAGAAATAAAGTTACCAGACCTTGATTGAGCAAACCAATACTTTTCAGTAATTGGTTCTACTGCTGAACTGTTCTTATTAAGTTTTTATCAATATCCAACCAGAATTTGGCTGCTTGTAATTTAAATCCATTACTCAATGACCTGCATCTTGTCCAAGTTCATAGAAAATATGTCTTCTTCCCCTTTGTCTCTAACATCCTTCCAATTAATGAAGATTAAACAAATGTTCCAAAGCTAGACATACACAGTACCTTTAAACAGTCTTTAGAGAACTTAAGTTCTCAGTTTCCTAATCATCTCTGATGTCTTTCCAGTTGCTAGAATTTCTCGCTTCACTAATTCCTTGTTAATAGTAGTGCCCACAATCAAACATAATATTCAAAATAAACTGTGGCCAATATAAAGAAAAGTTAGGGTCAAATCTAAAACCCTGGATAATTTTGTTTCAGTTTTGTGTCCCATACTGAACAAGCCATCCTTCTCTAGAACAAAGTGAATCATTTCCAGTTTGGAAAATAAAGTTTCAGAAAATGATTGGCTCGCCTCTGAATGGTCACATCAGTGGTGTGGAGGTTGTTGCCCGGTGGTATTGTTGAGATCGCTCCAAACCACAGAAGATACAGAAGCAGATGTCTTGAACAGTAAACTGTATTTATTCAATAAAAATAGAACAAAGAACTAAATGGCTAATTGTCTGTTATATCTAAGTAGAAGCACAGACATGCAACAGGCATGCCTGCTCCTAGGTAAGCATTGAACAAAAGAGATAGGAAGCACAAGTGGGAAGGCCTTTTATACATTGGTGAAACTCCTCCCCTTCTATCAGTTAGAAATGGCAGGAACATCTATAGATTCTATGCTCCCACCTAGTGGTTATGTTAAACCAATACCATGGCTAACACAAGTTAAAATTTTATTTAACAAGTGGGATGCAGAGGATGAACAAAACATTCTGGAGCTTCCAAAGGGCTTGTATATCCATACTTCCTGTTATTTGGAAGGGATGCATCTGTTGATGCAGCCTGAATTTTCATTTCCTTTTCTGCAGCCATGCTATCGTAGTGACTGATATTTAGTTTATAATCTGCTACAGTTCCAAAGTCTTCTTCATAAACACTATTGCCATGCTAGATATCCTTGTTTATCGTGACAAATTTAAGAGCACGAAAGTGAAATGGACAGTATAGAAATGTGATTAGATAGATAGATAGATAGATAGATAGATAGATAGATAGTAGATAGATAGACTCCATTCTGTACTAGACTTCCATATTTCATATTTTCCCTAAGTAGAAAAAACTCTGCCATTTGTCTCTTTTATGTTTCATTATTTCCAGTCCATTTCTCTAAATGTCAAGATGATTTTGAATGTTGTTGCTGCAAATTTAATAAGCATTCTCCACAATTCACCATGCAAATAATTAATGAAGGGTTGAAGAATTAAGGACCCAGAACTGAATGTTATGTTTCCATGCCTGATATCTTCTTCCAGGCTGATGAGCAACCATTGATGAACTCTTTCCAAGCATGATTTTTGAGCCAGTTGCATATCATTTTATTCCATGCACCTTGTGCTTAAACAATGAACTAAGCAGACCCCTTCACAGGCTACTTTGTCAATTGCTTGCTGAAATCCAGATATACATGAGACTCCTGCAACCTACTATAACTGTTGGTTGTAGAGAAAAATGGTATTCAATGCAAATAACATTGAGTTAACTCAAAAAGAATGGAAAGCTAAACACGACTTCGTGAGGATTGGCTGGAATCTTAAAGCTCAGGCTGGGATTGTTCTCTTGATTTGGACTCATAAAAGATCACACAAGTTCACTAAAAAGTCTGGCTTTAATGACACGGATACTCCTAAAATTTGAAATGTTCACAAGGCTATTCCGTTTTTTAGTTCCATCTGTTAAACATACTCAAGAAAAAAATACCTCAGCAATTTCAGGAGCAAGGGAAGGAAGGCTGAAAATTGACTTTTTAGAAGTCTTAAATTTACAGGAGTAGTTCTGCACAAATTGAACCATTCTGCACAAATTGGTTCAAAGAAAATAGAATTGTGTGAAATATAGGTAGTAGGGTAATTAATGTCATTTTGATAAATGTCATTGTAAACATCTTGATTATGATTGCCCAAAAATAATTGTACCCAGACAACATACTGTTTGAGTGAAATGGATTTTTTATGTAATATATTAATAAAACAAATAAAACTAAAAAAAAAGAAATATAGGTAGTATATAATGCCAGATATATGGCACATGTGACAGCACTTCTGTGTGAGCTGTATTGGTTACTGGTGTGTTGCTAGCTTGGAACTGGGTTACCTAAGGGATTGTCTTTTTTCCAAGAGTTTCTACCCATCTAACGTGATCTAGCAGAGTGGGCATGCTGTAGATCCTGTCAGCCAAAAAGCTGGTGGGGACCAGAAAATGGGATTTTCCCCATTTTCCCACTGCTCTATGGAACATCTTCCCTCTGGAGATTAGGATGGCCCCAGCCCCATTAGTTTTTCATAAGCCCTAAAACTAGGGGCCACGGTGGCTCATGTGGTTAGATCACTGAGTCAGAAGACCACTGAGAGGTCAACAGCTCCGCAATTCAAAACCTGAGAGCGAGCTACATGATGGAATGAGCTCCTGTCAACTTGTCCCAGCTCCTGCCCACCTAGCAGTTTGAAAGCATGCAAATGCAAGTAGATAAATAGGTAGCACTTTGATGGGAAAATACTGGGGACATGAAAGGAGTCTCCTCAGGCGTCCGCTGGGCAATGGTGATGTTACCGACTAATCTTTTCAACCCAGAAACACTTTAGGTGCTTCAACACAAACAAAACAGTAGGCCCTAAAAACCTGGCTATATTTCCAAGCCTAAGGTGCTGAATGTGTCAAGGGCCTCATTTCCTGCCTGTTTTATTCATAAAATGGTTGATATAAATTAGATGTATATATTTATCTGGATTTTATCTTATTTATAACTGAGATATAGCCTATTAGCTTTTACTCAATTGATATAAAGCTTTGCTTTTCATTCTTCACTGGTTTTATTATTGTATTTGTTCATTGAAGAAAAATATGGTTGTTTTATAATTTGAGGTAAATAGGATATGTTCTGCTTACAGAGTCATAAAAATATTATCATTTCTTATGAGTCACTCCTGTATAACTAAACTCTTGTGAGCCATCTACTCCCAGTTTCTATCAAGTCCTCTGGTATTCCTCTCCTTTGCAATAGAGTTTAGAAGAAATAAACAATGGGAAAGTCTTTTGCTCTTTTTTATGGGGAAGCAAGAGTTTTGATTGGTCTAGGAACTTATGATCCTAGAACAATCCCTGTTTTCCCCAGTTTTAAAGCAGAAGGATAGGGTGATCTACCAATTGTGCAGTGATTCTCATCATCTCTGTCATTCTAAAGTTAGGAAAGGAGAGGTGATGATTGCTAGTTAGTCATGCGATGGCTGTGAAAACTATAATATGTAAGTGGGAGGAAGTGCTATTGGAAGCTTCTGGAGGAGAGCATTTTCTAACAGCTGTGCTCAAGCAGGCATGCTTAGCTGAGTTTTAAAATGTTTTTAGTGTCTCAATTGTATTTTTTTTTTATTTTAAGCCATCCAGAGGCATTGACTGAGATGGGCGGCTATAGAAATTGATTGATTGATTGATTGATTGATTGAATGAATGAATCAACCAACCAACCAACCAACCAACCAACCAACCAACCAACCAACCAATCAACTCATTCATTCATGCATGCATGCATTCATCAAGAGTTCTACAGACTGCCTTCTCCTTCTCTCCATAATATTCTTTGCTTCTCTTGGCTGCATCCTGCTTCCTATAACTTCTTTTATGTGCTTAGACTGCTAGCTTCAAAACCTGTATTTGATGTCAGGATTTAACTAGGCAGCATTAGGATGAGTATAAAATAAAAGAGTTTCTTCTTGAATATGTTTAAAGTGTTTATCCTTTTGTTTTTGCTACCTAGCTCTCTCTTCTGCAGGAAAATTAAGCATTTGGGGGTAAACTCTGCAACTTGAAAATTAATTACAGAGTAGCTTGCATGTATTTTTCTTCAGACTTAGGAATTCTGCTTAGAAAAGCTTTGTTTTTACATCAGGTTGAGAAGGTTATCTTTTAAGTTAAATGAAAAGAGGAATCCTTTTCTTTTCTATGGAAACCAGGATTCTTAAAGTACACTGTTATAAAATCAAAATAGACAATTATGCAGATAATCCACCAACTCTATAATATTATATATAGTTATAAATGGTGGCAGTCATATTATATACAATCACGTCTAATTATAGACATACCCATAATTAGCAGTGTCCATAATAGGATGCAAGATCAAAATGGCATGTGCAACATGAAGCTGGGCAAAGAAGGCAACTTAATTATAGTTAAATTAATGATAGTAATAACAAAAATGACAGTAAAGGTAGTACCAATAGGTGCCTTGTGTGCAATCCCAAAATATTTGGAGTACCACTTGGAAACCATCAGCACTGACAAAATCACCATCGGTCAATTGCAAAAGGCAGCTTTACTTGGAACAGCTTGCATCCTGCGATGATACCTTTAATACAAGCAAACACCCACCTCTGCCTATTCAAAGTCCTTGAGAAAGGCTTGATAGGCAGATAAAAATGCTAAATCCATTCTAAACATCTGGCTGGCTGTGTGATGAATCATCATCATAATAATACAGGTAGCCCTCAATGTACAACCACAACTGAACCCAAAATTTATGTGTCGAGCCCCGGTCCGGGGCTCGCCATTTCTGGGGGGGAGTGCGGAGGTGGCGACTCACTGGCAGGGGCTCATGTCCAAGGGAGTCAACCAGCCAGGGTGTCTGCCGCCGATTGCGCATGACGGGAATGCCGCACAGCTGCAGCAGGGGTGACAACGAATGGCATGGTGGCCAGCCAGCGGAAGCCATGGCTTTGGACAGAACCGCGGTGCCATCATACGTCAATAGAACCTGCTGTGCCCAGCTGATCAGCAGTCCTCCACAGCAGCTTATTTTGGTAGTTCCTACCGACCACTGGATGGTGGTTACCAGTGGGGCGGGGTGACTGGATGGACAGGGGCGGGGTCCAGACACTTGAAAGAGCACTGGGAGGTGGACACTCCCAGCACTGACTTTGCAGGGTTTCCCTACTCGCCGCATTCTGAGGCTCCTGCCTGTTTTGTGATGGAAGCTGGATTAAAGCTGGGTTCTGCTGCTGTGGGTATGTATCCTGGCTCCCTTTCTTTCACTATCAGGTCTGGCCCAGTGCAGTTGAGATTACGTTGCTAAATGAAAAATTTGTTCAGTGAGTTTTGCCCCATTTGGTAGTGACTTTTCTCACCACATTTATTAAGTGAATCACTGCCGTTCTTAAATGAGTAACATGGTTGTTAAGTGAATCTGCCTTCCCCGTTGACTTTGCTTGTCAGAAGGTTGCCAAAGGGGATCACTGCAACCGTCTTAAATATAAGTCAGTTGCCAAGTTTGGTCGCAGACTCTGGGACACTGCAACCATCATAAATGTGAATCAGCTGTCAAGCATTCGGTCGTAAGTGTGAAAAGTGACCATAAGTCACTTTTTTCAGTGCCGTTTTAACTTTGAATGGTCACCAAACTGTTATAAGTCAAGAACCACCTGTAATAGTAACTTAGCACTTGCATCACATGCCTGATCCAAGAACATAAGCTATGTCATTTGCATCATGATCTCATAATCCACAGTTACCGTTCGTTTCCCCTTAATTCTTGCTCTTCCTCCTTCCTTTTCCTCCTTTCTTCTCATCCCCTGCGCTGATCGTCTGAACTTTGTCTAGTTTCACATTATGAATGCAGAGTGTGAAGGCCTCTTCCCCACCGGCTTGTTCAAACATTTTATCCTCAATTCTGAATTCAGACCTTACATGAAACAAGAGCTCGGGGCTACTTACGAAAACAGATGCTACTTTAAGCAGTGAGGTGGTTCAGTGCCAATAACTTTTTTTTCCCCTATGTGAAAAAGAAAGAAACACATCTATCATTTATAGTGTGAACATCTAAACTGGCGACACCTGACTGTGGGAAGTCTATTAGCTAAGTCCACTAAGTACCTTCCTTTGAGTCATAAGGGTCCAAAACAAGCCATGATGTCAAAGTGAAAACATACGTGTCATGTTTTCAGTGGCAAAATGATGATGTGATTAGATAATTATGTCATGATATCTGACGCAAATATATTAGACACACGACTCATTTGCCTTCTTCCTCCTTGATCCACATCATGAGTGCCAATTAACCAAGATTCAGCAGAGACAGAGGATGGGTGTATGATGTAACCATAGTAACCTGTTAATTAAGGCCCACAATTAACCCAAAGAGGGATAATTTTAGCTCCAAATAGTTTGGGGTCCTTAATGTTCCTGCAGGAAAATGACCAAGCTCTGAAAACACCAAGGACACAGCATTCAACCTTGAATATTATACGAGGTGCAATGAGTGACAATAAACTAAACTAAACTAAACTACATACGTTCTGTAGAACTGGAATCTCAGTTGCTCAGCTGCTGCAAAACAGACTCTCGTTTCCTTTTCTTCCTTTCAAAAAGAAAACAAATTGAGGAAAAATTCTTAATTGTGCAGTCCACGAAGAGAGCTGGGAGCTGGTCTCTGGTGTTGTACATGATCTGTGTGTTACATTTCAGAGTTAGTTTATGTGGCAGGCTGAGATTACCAGACCAGTGTGGTGATCCATCCAGATTTGTGCGAGGGGGAAAAAGGCCATTTATTCTTAAGCCACATAAACTTATTTTTTTTTCCATCACAGTTGGGGATGGAGGGAACGGAGCTCTCTAATTTACTGAAAAGAAACCCTAAGCCAAGGCTGAGTTTGTTCAGCTATCTGTTTGGCTTCTGAGATTTCGTCAAACATGGGTTACACATTTGTCTGCTTGCCTTTCCGAGCTAGATACTTGTTTTACTCCTTTGTCTAAAGAATAACTAAATTTCTCATTCTATTATCAAGATCAAATATACTGTACTATTGTATTCACAGGGCTGACCCACATACTCCCTATGCCTGTCAATCGACTTAACACTATGTGTGATCCAGTTCCTTGGGTCCCAAAGAAACCCCATAGGCATATTCAGGAAATAACAAGATAGCGAAGGTGTGCAGACCAAGATGCTTAGAAATCTTTCCAATCTTTTTGGACCTTAGTAGCATGGGAGGTATCCTTATTTATTTATTTTTATTTTGTGGAACTTAGTGACTCTATGCCTATGTGTGTGTTTCTGCTTCCCCGTTGTATTACGGTATATCTGCATTTGTTCATGCTTGCATATACATAGGACAGGCTACATATTCTCTGCTCTGAGTCCTATAACAAGGAAGGAGAAAGAAGGCTTAGAGTAGAGCTGTCAGCAACATTCTGACTCTCCACTCTCCAGCTGCCCTTCCTTGTTAAGGTAAAAGTACAGGTTTCACCTGTACAGTAGTTTCCAATTCTAGGGGGCAGCGCTCCTCTCTGTTTCTTGGCTGAGGGAGCCAGTGTTGCCCGAAAACACTTCCATGGCCATCTGGCCAGCATGACTATACCCCAAGGTGCACAGAATGCAGTTACTTTCCTACCGAAGTGGTACCTATTTATCTACTTGCATTTGTATGCTTTTGAACTGCTAGGTTGGCTGGAGCTGGGAAAAGTAACAAGAACTCACCTCATTGCACAGCGCTCGGGTCTTGAATCTGGGCTGTCAGCTTTCCATCGGATAGGCTCAGCATCTTTAACCACTGAGCTAATGCTCTGGGGAAATTTCAAAAAAAAAATTTTTTTTCTACAGTCCTGAGTCAGATCTGGGACATTTTCACTTCCAGTCTTTCTTTCACCAGCCTTTTTTCCACACACCAATTTCAGCCCCATTCTACTTAGTTTTCGGTTATTCTATTGAAATATGGACTGAGTCCTTTTAAACCTTTCTATTGGGTTGGAAATGGGATGTGGTGGCTCAGTGGCTAATACGCTGAGCTTGTCGATCAGAAAGGTCGGCAGTTCAGTGGTTCAAATCCCTAGTGCCACGTAACAGAGTGAGCTCCCGTTACTTGTCCCAGCTTCTGCCAACCTAGCAGTTCAAAAGCATG
>JANHJO010000244.1:22657-38790 GCA_032468235.1 Pseudoxyrhopus heterurus
ATTGTAAACCGCTTAGAGAGGGTTGCAAGCCCTGATAGGCGGTATATAAATACAGTGCTATTGCTATTGCTATTATACAGAGATTCCTGGCAAATGACATGTGAGGTGAAAATCCTATTCAGGATTGTCCATTGCTGACATGGTAGTTCAAAGCCTGACATCTTTTTTTGTGGGTTCATTTATATGTCTTCCTATGTTGGCTATCCATTGGGAATCAGTGTTAAAGTTGTTGGGCAGATGTTGTGGCCCACTGAACAATAGTTTGGGGAGAATCTGGGTGTCTGGACTAAAATGCCATTGGGTCCATGGCAGATTTCATGGAAGAACATTGGCTAGATGTTGGCATGGAGCTCCAAAGTGGTCTTGTTATGTTGATAGACAGGACTGTCCTTTTCTGTAGTTTTATTTTCATTCTACTGCACGTTTATCATGATAGAAAGCTAAAAAATCAGTGCTGTTAAAGACTTCTGGGGCCCATAAAATGGTTTGTAACAATAAGCAGCTTTGAGATTGCAGCTTACTCAGTCCCTCTGTAAATCAGCTCAGAATCCTAATGACAATTAATTATTAAATTAAGCCAGGAAGAGAACTTTCCAAACAATCTTATCCTTTTGTGTATTTCTTGGAAGGCAACTTTGTTTTGAGAATGCATTCTATAGCCAAGTTCTGCCACAGATTCTGCCTTTGGTAATGGAAAGGCAGAGGGAATCCTTATGGTATTAGATTAATAATGTAATTAGTAATGTAATTCAATTGGAATGATAGAGTTGGACTCTTTGGTTGTTCTTATTTGGTTCTCATTTGACACTGCATGTTAAAGACCTCAAGTTGCAAGTTTTTTTTTTAAAAAAAATCCACATTATACATAGGCAATAAGGCAAGTCAAAAGAAAGTCCATGAAAATGTCAAGGCTTTTCATCATGTTTATATTCTACTTATAAAATATTCCTTGTCTAGAAGTAAAATCTGCGTCTACTGAGTTATGAAGAGAACATGAAAAGGGCTAAAGCCTGACAAATACCTGTTTTCTTATTATATTCACTGAATTGCTTTTTAAGTTTTCCCCTTGTGATTTATAAAAGCCATATTAGGCTGAGAAAAGTTTCTGTATGTGAATGAAAATACAGCCTCAGTAGATGGTATTGTGTGGCCGATATTGTCTGGACTTGGAAGTTAAATAGTGTCAGGCCTGTTTAGTACTTGGATGTGTGACCACTTAGATGCCTAGGATTAACAAATATTCAAGTCATATAAGCTTTTCTAAATAAATAAAAATATTCCAACAATGGAAAAGCACATTTGTACTGCTGTAAAAAACAAAACAAAACAACACAAACTGCACATCCATGAAATCACCAGGAATCCAACTAAACTTGAAAGAGACTTTAAGATAATGTGAATCTTTCAAATTGGCTTTTAATGCCACCCTGGCATGAATTTAATTCTCTTAAGTACTGTATAAGGAGAGAAAATAAACCCATAGAAAATAGTAGGATATTCATATGGGCAATTGTTAATGCGTATATCTTCATTCTTACACAGTAATTTTCAGGTAGGCATCACAAATAGGTTTAATGGATGCTTATTAAGAAATTAAGTGTTTCGTCACCCTTCACTAAAATGCGATCTAACTTTTAGTGGATAATGGTAATATCCAGTGTGTCTTCCCCTGTTATTCTAATTTTTAGAAATTAACTTACTTTTAAATTTCTGGGGCAGAATTTTTCTGTTGCATCATCTAGATGTTTGAAATTTCAAAATATATGATGAATGAAATCTTTGTTGCAGAAAAGAAAAAATGTGCAAGAATAATAAGATATTGTAAAGTTTCATGCAGGTTTTGGAATAGAAGACAGTCTTTTAACTGAGTTTACTAGGCATTTTTTCTTTTTTCTTTATCCATTTGTTTATAAATACAAAAAAAGCAAAAAAAGCAAACATAGATATGCAAAAAAAGTTTAAAAAGCAAGATGTAACATTCCTCCATTCTCCCATGTTGAAATAAAAAACAATGAAGAAAGAAAAAAATGACATATTGATATATTCTTTCTTCCATTTGCATCCCCAATCATTAACCACAGTTTAAATATTGAAACTTTGCATTAAACATTAGTAATTGTTGTTAGTTTCTCTTTGAGCCCTAAAATTGCAGATGTCTAAATCTGCCTTACTCTGTGATATATTGTATATTGGGGAGCTATTCCTGCTTTAATTAATTTTAATTGTGGATATATGCTGCCATTTTAACAATCCTTTATATATTAAAAAATTGGAAGCATTCAAAACAGTTCATTTTCTTCTATTAGGCAAAGAATCTGTACTGCATGTATATATCCAGGTTTCTGTATATGCAAACACACACACACACACACACACACACACACACACACACACACTACTTTGATAAATAGAAAATATTCATATATATTTTGAACAGGCATGTATTTTACAAAATCCCTTACGGGGCACAAAGCATCTGAGTTGCAAAATTTTCTCACCTGTATGAGGTTTGGCAAGGATTTCATTATGCTTACTTCCTTTTCATTTTGTGGTTTCACGTGAAAAACCTTTGCACTTTAGAAGAGAAAATCAAGCAGTGAGCAGTATACCAAGGCACGGAAACAAACAAAATAACCCACAATACCTTTTAATGATGTGAAAAGGCTGTACCTGTCAAATCGTAGAGCAGAAGTGAAAACACAAGTAATGGTCATCACGTCCAGAACCAACAGGGACATCATGGTCCTTTCTCTTTGCTGCCATTCATCTCTGACATTTTTATTCTTCTGTTTGATGATCAGATAATATCCACAGAGGATTTCTTTGGATGATGTGAAGTTCCGCCGTTATGTCTACATTTAGATTTCATGTAAATTTACTATGAGTATGGAATCTTTTATAATACTTATTCGCACCTTTAAAAAGCTCAGGGAATAACTCTCACAATGATGTACAATATTTGATAAATGAGAAAACATGTCAATGGACACAGAATGCATTTGTACTTGTGTATTTATGTACTTGAGAGTACATGTCTGAGAACTCTCTTCTAGGTATTCACAATGCATCTAGAGCAGTGATGTCGAACCTTTTTAGGTTTGTGTGCCAAAATCGTGTGTGTGTCCCCCACCCACAATGCAATGCGCCCCTCCCCTCTGCGCATACACGTGTGACCCTGGGTTTTTAGCTGAAAAACGGGAAAAACAGCTGTGTTCCCGCTTTTTTTCAGCTAAAAACGGGTGGGGAGGCACGTGCACAGTGGGGGGTAGGGGGGTGCATTCCCACCCTGCACTCCTCCCACACACATGTGTGCTCCCACCCCCCACTGCACATGCACGCCCCTCGCCCGTTTTTAGCTGAAAAAAAGCATGAAAAACAGCTGTTTTTCCCGCTTTTTTTCAGCTAAAACCCAGGGTCGTGCATGCATGCGCAGTGGAGCTGGGCTGGCCGATGGCTGGTGTGTTGGGCAACATGGCTCCATGTGCCATTTCGGGCATGCGTGCCATAGGTTCGCCATCATGGATCTAGAGATCCTCACAGTTTGGGAAAGACTTGGTTTCCTTCTCATGTGCTTTTGAATGTATTTAGGCACCCATATACTTTTGCCTTTATTTTGTTGTTATAAAGCAACAATAAATACTGTTGTACTTTTACGTCTCCATCTTTGTGTAGACCCTGTGGCTGCCCCATCCAGATCTAAATCCCCCCCTCCCGCAACCAAATTTTATTGATTAGATTTATATCTTGTCCTTGTATAGGAGCTGAAGATGTATACAGCAGTCTTTCCACCTAATTTTCTTCACAGTAACAACGCTTGTAAGGTAGATTGGAAATAAAAGGGTAAATATCTTCTGTTTGGATTTAATGGATTCTTGTTTTACTGTTCAGAATAAAACAGGCCACTTCACTCTACTTCTTGACCATATTGCACCTGAGATAAGTACCAGAACAATGCGTGTGTTTCAGGTTAAAATATGTTAAATTTATAGATAACTTTTAAGTTAATGGAGATACCTGGGATACATTTGTCTAGATCATGAGTGTCCAATCTTTTGGCTTGCCAGGGCTGCACTGAGTGAAATCGCATGTAAAATATATAATACAGTTAATGTATATAAATCAGTTAATGTATATAAATAATGATGTTAAAAGTTTACAATATTGTTGGGCTGCCTTAACTAGCTGTCTAGGGCTGCATGCGGTCTATGAGCCATAGGTTATTACAGACCATTGTAATATAGTTCAATAGATGCCACGAGTCAATGCCAATTACTCTGACTTTTATAAGATAAACAATGAACTGTATAATCCGTGGTTTATCTTACAGTTTAGAGTACAGGGAAAATTCTGTGAGAAACTGTCTTTTTGGGAAAATAACTCATATTTAACTGGAGGTGACATGTTGAGAAAGAGGGGAGGGAAGGAGGGAGAGAGAGAGAGAAAGAGAGAGAGAGTGAGAGAGATAGATATAGATAGATAGATAGATAGATAAATAGATAGATAGAGAGATAGAGAGAATCTTTTCCTAAAAACAGCTATTTTTGTTGATTTTTCTTCCTTCTACATGAATCCAAGAAAGGTTCAATTTGTTCTTTTAAGAGTGTAGCTAAATGAAGTCACTGTAGACTTTTAATTCCCTACCTGTTTCTCACTTTTTAGAATAATTGCCCTTACTTTAATTCCCTTCTCCCATGTGGGTTTCTTGCCTCTGGGCTGCACTTATTCAGAGTACAGGCCAGGAAGAATTTAATTCTCCTGGGTAAACTAGCCATGGCATGGAACATGATCTCATGGTGCTATTTTTATTTACGTATGTTTAGGATCAGCACTGTGCAATCAAGTATTTTTTTATTATATACTAGCAGACTGAAGTTTTTAAGGAAATATTTTATTTTTAACTGGTTGTTATCAACCCTTATCCACATATTTTTGAACTGACTTATTTGCTGGGCATTTTCCGATAGCTTCTCATAGTGAAGATTTCTAAACTTCAAGATGCCTTTAGTTATGACTTCTTACCCAGCATATAGGAATTGGTTGCAGAAAGAGTTGTCTTTTGACTAAGAACCTGCTGTGCCTTTTGACCTGATTCAGCATAATCCTGTTTTCTTTCATAGTTTTTAAACTGTTTATAACTTTAAGCAGCTACTTTTACAGGCTTTTACTAAATTGCTGTTGTTTTAATGGTTTTCAATGCATTGAAAACAGTTTTTAATTGTGTTGTTTGTTTTTCTGCTTTGGGGGGTTGTTTTTAATGACACAAATGGGTGAACCTTTAAACAAACAAATAAAAGAGAAGTTCAGATGTTTTGGATCACAATTCCAAGAATCCTTAGCCAATAAAATCAGTAATCAGGGATGCTGGTAATCAGGGATGCCATGGATATATGGGGCCAGAGTTTGAAAAAAGCTGATGTGCTTTTTTGCATATGTTGAAGGATGCAGAGAAGCCAGAATCTTCCTATGGCAATTCCAGGTGCATAGCCAAGGAAGAACTTTTATGAGTGTTAAACCAGATAGAACATTAAGTGTCTCTTGCTATTAATATATATTTATATAAATATAAACATAGTCACAGTGTGCTGATAGTAACTGGAATCTCAAGATGTGGGTGAGGCTTGGTCTTTTGATGTCCCAGTAGGGTTATGATAAAATCAATTCCTTTCAAACTGATCTTTGTTTTGGGAAGAAATCCCCAGTGAGAATCTTGTTTAGCTTTTAAGTACTCCTAACATTGGATAGATGATAGACAGACAGAAAGACAGATGATAAATAGATAGATCGATAGATAGATGATCAACAATATTTTTTTTCTTTCTACAACCCATTAATCCCTTTATTCAGGGTGGAGTTGGGGCAACTGAATGAAGCCGAGTGTTTATTGGCCAGATGCCCTTCCTGATGCCTATGCAAAGTTTGCAGATATTTTCTCTTTGCACCTGCTGCTGCTTAGGATTGAACTCTCAACCTTCCAAGTGGGAGGCGAGAGTTTTCACCTCTAGGCCAGTGTGCCACTCACTCCCAACATTATATAAAATCATTCAAATATTCTTATTTTCCTTTTTAAAAATCATTTTTCATGTTTATTTCCGTATTTCATTTAGCAGTGTTTTGAGATTGGTTTTTCAAACCAAGAGAAAATATACAAATAAATTGCAAACTATATTTTCCAGGCAGAATAATAAATTCATCAACCTTGATTAAAAAGCCTGGCTGGGCACCTTAAAAAGTATGCCTAGTAGTGAAAAGATACTAGTGACAGTATCAGAAATATCATAAATGGGATGTTCTCCACTGTCCTTGCAATTTGCTTGCCTTCAGATGTCCAGGGGACCTGAAGACAAGGTGTCATGGCATCAGACATTTCTTGGATTCTAAGTTAGATACTGCTTTAAAAAGGAACTGAGCCTTTGGTGAGAAATGGGATTGAAGCATAGGTTATACCTCTGAGAGCTAAGGCTATTTCTATATTAAAAACAGGCCTGAATAAAACAAATGGTGGTAATCAGCTTTTGTCTAAGAATACTTAACCACCTCTTTCACTGTTTTCAGGAAAAGACTGACCCAACTAAATAAAAATCAAACAAACACTGATCCTTCCACATCTTTTAGCTAAGATAGGTGAGATGATTAACATTGACCACAGTTTTTGCATGAGATAAAGATGACAGTTGAAAGTATCATATGAAGATAAGGCTTGATACAGTTGGGCTCATTTAAATATTTTTGCTATTTTTTTTCTTTCTAGATGCTACCGATTTTCTTCAGATAATTTAACCTTATCAATTAAATATTTTGTGCAGTTAGACTCTTTGTATAAATTTGACCAGGTACCCTCTAGTACTTTTCCCATTTCTTCTAAATATCCCAGAGGCCACACAATGGAAATGATTTGTCAAGAAGACAGGGGAAGAATGTGGGGAAGAATACTGTCTTAGAATTCTCAAACTGTGTAATCAGTTACCCCATCCCAATCAAAAGGTATGAAATTTGAATAAGAAATTAACTCTACCCCTTCTGAATGATTCGAACTGTGGTATATCTGCACAGGAAGAATGTCTAGAGGCCATTTTCCTTTAAATTAGTGCTTGTGTATCTGTGTGTCATAGTAACTGAAGAATGCTTTCCCAACATTCTAGCGGTTGGCTTACTTAACAGAATAAGTATCTATTTGATAAGTCTGTAATCCAGTATTCCATAACTTCTGGAATTCTGGTTGTTAAAGTCCACAAACTTCAAGCTGGTCTAGAAAATGGAAGAATGCTGGTCAATTTCATCTGATGATTTTTTTAAAATGCAGTGTCCACTGTTGTCTGATGAAGGGTTAATAAACTTGTACAATGTTTGGTGACCTAGTTGGCCAAATAAAAATATTGCCTTTATGAGTATGAAGGATGCTAAGGTTATATTCTAATCATAATTGAACTGTCCAGGCAACAAAACAAGGTATAATAGGACTTGGATTTAGAAGCTAGTACGTTTTTTGTTTGATGCATTGGATTTATTAAGAGAAGTATTGCTAAGCAAGTAATACCAACAGCAAACATTTTGTAAAAGGAAGGAATAACTGTAAGCAGCCAGATAGAAAATAAAATAAAATGTGTCCATTTAAATTTTGCTACTTCAGTTAAAATAGGACTGTGGGTTTGTTTATCAGTCAAAATGAATTTTATCCTTGCCTTTAACAATAAATTGGTTCTAATTTAGTTAGCTGTTTTGCTGGATTGTGTATGAAATGTAGATTAGTTCTTGCAAAGTGAATGAATGGTGGCACATTAAGTGATGAACTGAACATGTAAATGCAGTGAACCCATTAATACTGAATTACTAAATAGCAATACAATGCCTTGAGACAGTGCTGTTATTGTGCAATTATCTTGCCTCATTCCCAGAACTGAATTGAGGGGAGACCAAAATCATTGTCTTTTCTTTGTAACTCACTTATTTTTCCATGTTTTTTCCTTAGCACAAAACAGATGGTTTAGGAAGAAAAAATGGAATAGCCTTCCAATTGATAGTTGCAAGATCTTCTTTCATTGTCAGAAAAAACTCAGCAGCAAAGATTATTTTGGGACAGATATAGGTCTCAAAGGTGCTTTTTCAAAAGGCAACTGGACTGGGATTTTTTTTTGAGATAACTATGAGAATCTCCACAGATAGACAGGTACATGCAAGCTAAATTTTGATATTTTAGGAGAGGATCATAAGGCCACACCCATAGCTATTGAGATTTGAGACCTCTTTTCTTTATAGGCTTCCACTGAACTATGATATGATGGTGCTACTTTGGATCTTCATCTGGTTGACTCTCACAAAGAGGTTTTGCTAAATGACTGATGGATGGGGTGAGAAGATCTATATAATCAGTTCCTTTTGTGTGTTTATATATATAGTTCTGTGTCTATATGTATATTTCATCCATATCAAGTAATATCAAAGGAAAGTAGTTGTGACATAGTTCAGAATATCTGCCCAGAGATTTAAAAGTTTATGTTCTAGGTGAGCAGGGCAGGCCAAACAACTAAATTTGGAATAGGCAACAAATATTTAAACACAGAACAATGGAGGAATCTTCATTAAAGGGCAAATCCGGGAATTCACTAAGAAGTGAGCTAACAGTTATTCAGAAAATGTCTTCCATATGAGTGAATAAAATGAATCCATCAGGAAATTTGTCCTTCACACTGCATTTTCAAAGTTTAATTAGTGCTGAAAAGCATCAAAGGGAAAGACAACAGAATATCAGTGGAATAAAAAAATCAGAAAAGCGAATATATAATTACAGGTAGAATCAAGGAGACAATTGCAGCCAAGGAAGAGAGAATTTCTTTTGTAAGGAAGTGTGACCAAGTGTTCACTGAGCATTGTTGACAATGTGCTTGGCAAGTACTTTGATTGCCAGCATGGTTTCCTTACAGGTAGGTTTTATCTGACTTTCAGGCAGGAGGAAACCGTACTGGCCATGGTCACGAAGCTCAAAGCCAAACGAATATTTTATTCCTTCATTGTAAGCCCAATCTATGGAACTTCCAGAACAAGGGTCTGAAAAACAAATAATGTTAAAAACAACTGGAACACAAGGGGAATGGTGAAATAGGAAGACTGGCTATGCGAGATTAGTAAGAGAAGAAGATTTTCACCAGAGCTACCTCCATTGGTTCAAATGAAACAGAAAGAGGATTAGTTTAGGCAATTAAATGGATATTATTATTTTAGGGCACTCAACTATCCGTGTCTTCATCCATACTTTCTAAAATCATGCTTAAATTCCCTGCTTGTATTCTGAAGTCATACATACTTCTTACTAGATGCCAGTAAGGATTGGGATTCTTATTTTTTTTCTTCTTCAGATTAATTATTTTCAATTGTGTCCATTCTTAGAGAATGGCTGGATAAGTCCCTGCAGTTTTCTTGGCAAGGTTTTTCAGAAGTGGTTTGCTGTTGTACCTTTCCTTTTTTTTATTCAATCAGAATATAGTTGTAAGGGACCTTGAAGGTCTTCTATCCAATCCCCTACTCAATCAGGGGACCCCCATACCATTTCAGACAGGCAACTTGTCAGGATCACTCCCAGAATCCTTTTTTTCCTTGTGATTCTTTGTAGACACCTGATGCTACCATCTCTATCATTCTCCAAAGAATCACAAGGAGAAAGGATTCTGGGGGTGATCTTGACATGATTGTCCAGTGTTTTCTTAAAAAGCTCCAGTGATGAAGCACTTACAACTCTTGAAGACAAACTGTTCCACTGGTTAATTGTTATCACTGCTAGGAAGTTTCTCCTTAACTCCAGGTTGCCTCTCTCCTTGATTAATTTCCATCCATTGCTTCTTCTCTTGCCTTTAGGTGCTTGGCAAAATTAGTTGACCACTGTTCCTTTATGGCAGCCCCTCAAATACTGGAATACTGCTATCATGTCACTCCTAGTCCTTCTTTTTTCTAGACTAGCCATACCCAATTCCTGCAACTGTTCTTCATATGTTTTTGTCTCCAGGCCTTTAATCATCTTTATGGATAAATGTTTGTCAAATAGTTTTAGAAAATGATGTCTCTTACAATTATGAGGAAGAATGCTTTATTAAGTGCCAGGCATATGTACCCAAATGCAGAAGTACAAATAAATATTTAACTGCGCATTACTATTTGGGCTGGAAATTTCACATTTGATTCTCTTGTTAGGAAAGGATGTTTATTAACTTATAGAACACTTAAAACTCTGGGGATAAAATACCCAGTTATTGGCTAGTGTGAAACAGAAGAAGTGAGATCATCAGTCCAGATATGCAAATATAAAAGAGAGCTTGCAGAAAACAGTTGAAACCTACAGATAGATAAGATTAGATTGAAAAAACATCACAAGGAAAATTGCACAATAAACTTCCTGCTGCATAAGAATGACATTTGATGCCAGTCATGGGAATTTATTGTAATACAATGTCATATGATGTGGTATTTCTTTGTAAAGATTATATCAGACAGATGGAAGTTCAAATCAGCACTTTCAGTGAGAAAAGGGTAATTTAACAGTTAGATGAAAAGCTGATACAAAAATGTATAGTCTGATTTTGAAAAGTTATTTGTTGAAATCATAGAGAACAAAAGGAACATAGAACAAATGTCACTGTTTTTCATTTCAAGGCAAAAATGAACACTAGTTCAACAAGATTTGGTCAAGAAAAAAATATCTGAGCAATGAGAAACCAAGAGGTTTGCAATGAAAGGCATTAAATAAAACTTCATTTCCTATAACTTTAGGAACTTTAAGAGATGAACTGCTTAAAGTGAAACCAGCATTGAAGTAATTGTAAAGTGAAGAATTAGAATATTTGAGTTGGAGATTCAATAGATCAAGATGATTAAGAAATATGTAATATATTTGATATGATTAAAATGAAATTAACTAGTCCAGGAAGTTGTTAGGAATCAATACTGACTTGAAGTCACAAAAACTAACTTCAGGAAATAAACAAAAAAAGTAAAATGGGAAGAAATCTTATGTGAGCAAAAAGGATATGTGTACAGTGGAAGCTCACATGAACTTATCTCCAGAATTAAAGAATCTTAAAAAGATTCTGACTGTAAGCTACTCTTGGAGGTTGACTTTTTTTCCTCTTTGAAGTCCATCAGAAAACTGTTGGGGTGGGGTTAAAGAAATGAGAAAACGAGGATGAAAAAAACGAGGATGAAAAAAACGAAGATTCTACATGTTCCTAAGACAACTTACAGAATAAAGTATCCCAACACGTCAAAGCAGATATGCAGACTTTTCAGTGTAAAAAGCATATAAAATGTTTTGAAGCAGAGTTTTGCTAATACAAATACTTACAAATTGTGGTTGCAATTGCTCCATATATATACTCTGTTTGATGGAGGCTATGTAAAGCATCCACAGCTTCCTTAGCCAATTTATTCTGTATTTGAAAAGAAGAAATATTAGATCAATAATCCAGATTCTCCTTTCTTTCTTGGCAAATTCAACTACATACAAATTCAATGACATCCCAATCACTTTCAGATAATTTATAGGAACATAGGAACTTGTCTTCAGCCAAGAATTGATATTTGTTCCTCTAGCCCAGTACGACAAGCATCTGAGATCCTATTTAACACCTGCTAACTGAGCCCTATATAGTGTCACAAGTGAATTAAATTTTGGTTGATTTTAAAGCTCTTGGACAATCCTAGATTTGGGCCCCAGTCCATAAGTAATTACACATAATGGTGCATTGATGTGACTAGAGGCCACAAGCAATGAATTTGGATTCCCACTTCTGTTGAAAGACAGTTGGGAATTTTATCCCTATGCAAGCTGTATAATTTGGACAGAAAATCTGCTGAATGATTCGTGCTGCATCTAGAGATGTGTTGTCGTACAGATGTATGCCTAATGTGCTCCATGTCTCCTGCTGAGACTGCAACAATAGTCTGCATGCAAGCCAGGATCTGAATATGCCTCTCCATTTGTGTATTGGGATATGCACATAAATGGATTTTAATCCTTAATAGAAAGCCTAGGATCTCTCATTTGAAGGATTGCCAACTTCTATGTCTATTTAGATGAAAGGTATATAATACACTTTTCTTTGTTTCATCTGTCCAAGACAATTCTATAAGATAATCTGCTGAGGCTTTTTTCTGCATGTTTTGTTCTTCAGAAGTACAAAGATAACCTGCAAAGATGGGGTTTTCTCAGTGGTTACATTCCTATTATGCAAGAACTTAGCCTGGTGCCAACGTTTTTGGTGCCAAGAGAAAACTTTTTTATATACCGACACATTTTAACAAATTTTACTGAATTAATTAAGTTTTCCCCTGTTTTGAAGACTTCTCTGTCATTTTTATAAAACTGATAGGATGAAAAGCTATATAAAATGTACCTACATTGTTTAGAGAACATTAATATTATGTAGACATTGGCAGGTGACATAGCATCTTCTTTACCTTGGAGAAAAATGAATTTCAGAGATGGGAAACTAAATCCTAATTTTAAAATGATTAGCATTTATAGCATCCTGCAAACTTAGCAGTCTTCTCTAACTTGCTAACCTATAGATAGATTGTGGTGGCAAATCCCAAAAACCAATTTCATTGACAGGCAATTTGTAAAAGAAAGCTTTGCCTAGAATCAATAGAAAAGAATACAAGCAGCTCAGGGTTGAACTATGGAGTCCTTGGTGCTTTCGGAATTGTTTGCTTGCAAGTAAACAACCAAGCTCAGAAAGCACCAAGGTCACCACAGATCTTTAAATTGTCTCATGGAGCAGATCAGCTATACATTTTGCAATCCATTAATCTGTGAAACTTTAAACAGATATAAGCTATTTCTGTGATATGAGTACCAATAAGGGAGAATATTTGTAGCTCAGGATTGAAATGAGGGGGTCCTCTCTGAATTTGGTTGTCTTCTGGCAGATGTTTCACTACCTAAACTAGATAATATCATCAGTGCTAGTAAGAAGTTCATTAGCATTGATTATATTACTAGCACCTTACTAGCATTGATGATGTTACCTAGCTTGTTAATGAAACGTGCAAGATGTTACCT
The DNA here is from genome assembly GCA_032468235.1 of Pseudoxyrhopus heterurus. Classification (NCBI taxonomy): domain Eukaryota; kingdom Metazoa; phylum Chordata; class Lepidosauria; order Squamata; genus Pseudoxyrhopus; species Pseudoxyrhopus heterurus. The sequence goes on from JANHJO010000244.1 coordinate 35,703, forward strand.
AGCTTGTTAATGTGCAAGAAAACAACCAAGCTCAGAGGGCACCAAGGACCCCGCTGCGTTATGATTCTGGGTTAATTATTATGCATTGCATTATATTGTGTTTTGTTTTGTTGTATTCTGTTTTGTTCTATTCATCATTGATTATGGTAAATGGTCAGAGACTCTTTGGTGATATTGTTTTCAGGAGGTAGCTGTGCTCAATTCCAGTGAGAACAATTTTGTTACAAGTTCTTGTTGATTTATTTGCATCCTATTCTTTTCTTCTTATGAGCCATGGCCAAGAGGACATTTTTATTTATAGTCAAAAAATTACCACCACACCATCCCAGATCACCTCCCAACTGCACCTTTTATTATTTGTTACATGTGAATTCAGGGAGGCAATCTAAATGTAGTAGATAAACAATAACCATCTGGTTATTCATTTCCTTTTGATCAATTTATTTAGAATGTGGATTTTTGATAATCAATGAACAATTCAGTGCTTCAGGCTATAAAAGGAAATGGTTTCTTAATCAGAACTTTCTATACTTTCATATTCTCTCACCAGACACCACTAATGGAAAATGATCCTTGTTGGCATCTGCTTGTATCGGACAGGGGAACCTTTCAAAATTGTTTCTGCAAAGAAAAACATCTCATTTTGAACGTGAGGTAATTGCCAAAGTTCAGATTATTTTAAAAACTAGCAAGAACTTTGTGATAGTACATACTGGTTGGGAAGATGGAGACTGGCTTTTTCAAGCCTTTTTCTGGGGCTGGATGGTGTCAAGACCGGCATTGTTGGGCACCTGCCAAAGCCTATGCTTCACAATGGGCCTGCTGCCAATTTCAGAGCTTTTCGGGCTGCTGTAAGAGCTGCTGCTGCTTCTTCTCCTTCTTGAGTTTTCTATCCATGTGCTACCTCTCACCAAGCAAACAAGCAGGCGGAGAAGATGGATGAGGAACTATAAAATGGTATGATCTGCCAAGATGGATTCTTCTGTGATTATTCACAAAGTTCCCTGATCTATGTCTTGAAATAGCCCACAGGTCAAAAATTGCATTAAAATGTGTAATTTGGGAAAACTGTTTTTTAAGGGAAAAAAATTCTCTTGGGGAAAGTAGGTTTCACTCTCAATATGCCAAATTAAAAAAATTCTAGGTGACTTATTACATGAAAACAATAAACATTTTGTCCTGTATGTATTGGGTGACCAAAGAAGGGCGCAAATATAACATCCTGGCTCTGCAAACTGCACTGGGTGCCAGTTTGCTTCCGGATCAAATTCAAGGAGTTAGTCATCACCTATAAAGCCCTAAGTGGCACGAGGACAGGCTACCTATGGAACTGGCTTCACCCAATCACATCAGCCTGTTTCACTTGTTCAGATAGGGAAAGTATGCTACAGACCCCATCAGTCAAAGAATTTTGACTGGCAGAGTCCAGGAAGAGAGCCTTCTCTGCCCCTGCCCCTGCATTATGTAATATCTTTTCCCTAGAGGTGAGGTGGGCCCCCACTCTCCTGGCCTTCTGTAAAGGGGTCAAATTTGGCTCAGCTGCCTTGCATGGGGGGCACAAAGGACCATGCAATTGTGGGGTTGGTTGGTGCCATGAGAGCCTCATCTGCCTTTATTAACCAATGTTAAATGGTCATCTTAGCATTTTTTATTTCTTTAAAATTTTATGTTATAAATCTTACAATTTTAAAATGTTTAATTCAAATTAATTATAATATTCTAATGCCAACTTTATATGCTGTTTTATATATTATATGTACACCACCCAGAGCTCTAAACATATGAAATATAAATAAAATAAATAAAAAACAAATGGGAAAATGTGAACACTTAAAATTAAATAAACAAATAAAAAGGGCACGCAGAAACTTTTGGGATGGCCGGGAGTCATTTTAAAGTTTGAGAGGAGGCAAGGACAGTGAGAGAGGTGAGTATTTTCTTTGTCCTTAATTTTTAAAACGTATCTTAGAACCTGTTTCAGGGTTTTCACAGCAGTTTTATGCAGGGTTTTTTTTTAATGTCTAACCTTGAAATAGCAAGAAAATGTCCTACTGATATTCACAATGATTAGCTGATCTAGTCGGCTTTTTTTTTAAGCTCCCAGAAGAGTTCTGGAGATTGCATACAGTCCTAAGGCTATTCATTTTTGTGGTAGTCTGATGAAAACCTCCCTTTTTCTACATACCAGTTTGTCATGAGTAGGTGCTTTTTCTTCTGTATAGCCATAAGGAAATAATAACATCTGAGAAAAGGCGTGGATGGTTATATATCCTTTGATAGAAGCAAGGTGTGCCCGAATAAAGGTTGTGACTGCCTTTGTTTCTGGCTCAGATTCAGCTGAGGAACCACAGTATATCAATTCACAAGGGTCATGCAATTCATCGTAGCTGTCGGCTGCAAGGAAAAATATTAAAAAGAGTTGCTCATAGGAAAGCTATTTGTATTTCTTCCCAATACTGATGCAAGGATGGACATACATAATATGTTCTTTATGTAAAAATTCCTAAGGCTTTGTATTTGTGATAACAAGACAATGAAAGCCTTGAAATATTGGTCATTTATCAACCTACATAGTTTGAGAATCCTAGTCTTATTGGCATAGTTCTGATTCTTTATTGAACAGATACAGCTTTTTGAAAAAAGGATTGGCAGATCCCAGTTATTCAATACTTTAATATTTCTCATAATGTAGAGCTAGCAGGACAAATTGGCATTAATTCTTGTCTAAGTTAGAGATTGTCCATGATTCTGCTAAGCATCCTATGCATTAATCCTGTACATTAGAGAAAACTGATTGACTTCCATGCAGAAGTGATCTCATAATCTATTACCTTTATCCCAAAATTACTAAAATAGCTCCACTTCTTTTGTTTGTACTTGTGGTATCATGAGTCATGATGACGCAGTGGTTAGAATGCAGTACTGCAGGCTACTTCTGCTGACTGCTGACTGTCCACAGTTCGGCAGTTTGATTCTCACCAGCTCAAGCTTGACTCAGCCTTCCATCCATCTGAGGTCAGTAAAATGAGGATCCAGATTATTGGTAACTCTGTAAACCTCTTAGAGATGGCTGTAAAGCACTGTGAAG
>JANHJO010000244.1:97503-112052 GCA_032468235.1 Pseudoxyrhopus heterurus
GTGAGTTACTGCTTGTTGGTCATTTCTGTTGCTAAATGAGACATTTATTCAATGAGTTTTATCCCATTTTAGGACCTTTCTTGCCACAGTTGTTAAGTGAATCACTGTCGTTGATAAGTTAGTAACATGTGTTGTTAAGTGAATCTGGCTTCCCCATTGACTTTGCTTGTCAGAAGGTCACAAAAGGTGATCACATGTCCTTGGGACATTGCAAGGGTCGTAAGTATGAACCAAGCATCTGAATTTTGATCTCATGATCATGGGATGCTGCAAAGGTCGTAAATGTGAAAAACAGCCGTAAGTCACATTTTTCAGCGCCATTGTAACTTTGAATGGTCCCTAAATGAACTGTTGTAAGTCAAGGACTATCTGTATAGATTGCCTTTAGAAAGAATATTGTTTTAACTATTTTCATCAGTTGTCATTGAAACATCCTTCACGATCTTGCCTAAACATATCATTGTGTTTTTATCTAAGATTAATCTCCTCTTTACTTCTGTAGATAATAATACTTTGTTCTTGAGTTTTACAACAATATAATCAAAGAAGAAAAAAATGTAAACCCACATTCTGAGTTTATATTTATGATTTAGGTTCAGTAATAATTAAAAAAACAATAATGTGACGTGGAGAAATCTTAGCAGAAGCAAGGCAATATGCCCACATTCCTTGGTTAATAAAATTATGTCTACATAATTTTACACACACACACACTTTAATTTGCTATTTGCAGTTAGCAGCATTATTGGCTCAGATTTAACAGTTAGTTTAACTTTTATTTTTCTTAAAACACATTAGTGTTGCAACCTCTGAATATTACATTATTTGCTTTAAATACCTGGAAAGAATATTTTGATCACCAAGAAAATGTAGAAACAGAGTCCCTATAAACAACATTTCATTTTTTTAAAAAGGAGCCCATTGATTCTCATTCAGAAGCTATGGAATCTAAAAGGTATGTTGTTTGCAGATCATTCTTGATTAGTCTCTATTGTATTTAATCTATTTTTAACCAAGGACTTTTGCTCTCTTAAATAATTTTCATAGGAGCACTTCTGTTATGAATTGATTATATATATACATACATACATATATAGATGTGTGTGCGTGTGTATATGTTCCAGCATAACTCTGGAACACCTCGAGAAATTTCAATCAAACTTGGTAAACAGATGACTTACTCTCTGGAAACAAATACTGTGGGGGTAAGATACCCCTAACATCCCTCGGGGTGTGTTTTCTGACCCCCTCGGGGTGTGTGTTCCGTGAAGATACAGCCTACAGCACAGTGGAGTTGCCATGGTAACGGCTTCACAGTACTCCACAAGGGGGCGTTTGTAATGGAGCCTGCCTGCACAAGTTCTGCAGGTTGAGACGCCATTTCTTGATGCTTCTGGGGGCACAGGGAAAACATTTTTAACTAATTTAGTTGTCGCCAAAATCAGGGCTCAGGGAGAAATTGCTCTTGCCATCGCCTCTTCGGGAATTGCGGAGACGTTATTATGGAGATGTTAATGGAAGGAGGGAGGACAACCCATTCCGCACTTACGTTGCCACGTGACATCACCATTCCTGTCTAATACAGGATTGGGATAAATAAATACCACGGCAACACTGGGTTATTGGCTAGTCAGAAATAAACTAGAGTATAGCCATATGGAGTATTTTATCAAAGCCACATTCAGTCAGCCTTTTAAGATACACTAGGATTTGCCAATCTTTTTCACGGGATCAGGATATCATAATAGTAATAACCTCCATTATATAGAAGAAAGCTAACATTATGGCTGCTGCTACCTGACTACAATAGTAATAGGAAACAAGCTGACAGAACTAAACATCTGTCTGACAGGAAAAGCATAACCATAAAATGCATGGCACAATATTTTGCACTCAAACTGGTCACCTCCTGCACACTTGGAGAAAGCCAAAAAGAAACCTCCATTGATGAAAACCATTGTTAAAAGATGAATCATCCATGCTATTTCCAGGAATCTATGCCAAACTACAAATTGCTTTTATTTTGATTGAGAATAATCAAATTATTCCTTAAAGGTAAATGTAAAGGTTCCCCTCGCACATACGTGCTAGTCGTTCCCGACTCTAGGGGGCAGTGCTCATCTCTGTTTCAAAGCCGAAGAGCCAGCGCTGTCCAAAGATGCCTCTGTGGTCATGTGGCCGGTATGACTAAATGCCGAAGGCGCACAGAATGCTGAATTGTTTTTTGTGACATCAAGTCATTCTTGACTCCTTGTGGCCACATATATAGATGTTATCCATGACAATCTATCCCTAACTTGTTCTTTAACGTCTTCTAATGGTGTCCACATCACTACCATAACCGAGTCCATCCACCATACTGCTGATCATTCTTTTTTTTTCTTCCATCCTTCCTTTAATGCTCACCCAGCATTATAGCATTTTCAAGAAAGTTGGGTCTTTGCAAAATATGTCCAAAGTATGATAACTTGAACTTAGTCATTTGTGTCTCAAGTGGATTGATATTTTTTTGGATGATGTAACTGGGTTTTTTTTTTACTGCCCATGTTATTCTCAAGAGTCTTCTCCAAGTCCATAGATTAATTGGTTCACTTAAATTATAATTGGTATTTCAAGCCAAAATCTTTCTGTGAAAATGCCTAACCAAAATGTCATTTCAGCCTTCCTTATTTTCTTTTCCATTTTATATAAATTTTGCTTTCATATTGCTGAAAAAAAAAGAAGGCTAAAATCAACTAATTCTTTTCCATGGGGTTTCCATGGCTCCATTAATAGAGCAGAGCATATTAAAGAAAAAAAGGTATTGACATCTTATTGTAGACCAATAATTCATATGAAGGCACCATCATGGGAAATCCAAAGCAGAACACCAATCATTTTTTTCAACAATAATTGGGTCCCAACTTTATAAAACAGAGGAACTCCAAACAATGGGAAGCAAAGGAGCTGTGGTGGCGCAGTGGTTAGAACACAGTACTGCCAACTACTCTGCAGACTTGCAGATCAGGAGTTTGGCTGATCGAATCCCACCAGGCTCCAGGTTGACTCAGCCTTCCATCCTTCTGAGGTCGGTAAAATGAGAACCCAGATTGTTGGGGGCAATATGCTGATTCTGTAAACTGCTTAGAGCTGTAAAGCACTGATAAGCGGTATATAAATCTAAGTGCTATTGCTATTGCTATCTCATTATATATTTCACAAACAAACTAGACTTCATTACATGAACAACAAATTGTTTTTTTCTTCATTTTTCCCTTAAAATTCAGGCAAATTTCCATCCAAATAAAATTTGTTCCATTAAACCCATTCCTAAACCAAAAGAGAGTTTTTAAACCACAAAAAATAAAAGGGATAATGTCAAATTTTGCCCCTTGATGGACATATGTGTAATGATGAAATGGTGTTATTGAGGCAAAGCAGAGTAGCATAAAGGTTCCAACAATTTCAAAAAATTAGAATGAACATGTTTGCTTTCAGGTGGAATATTAAGACAATCTAATAAGTTATGAAATCCTTGAATATACTAATAAGAAACCTGAAGAAAAAAATAATTTCTCCTAAGGAAGGTTGTACAATATGTTTTAAAGATACTTTAACTTTTCAATCAGCTGTGTATAAGATTATGTTGTACGTAAATAATGAGGGCCATAATTTCAGAAAGAGATTAAATTTATTAAAGAATAACAAGGTTTATCAATAACTATTACTCTTCAAGACTAAGTAAATTAATAAAAACCATGTTTGCTAACAATTAACCACCTTATTACCTTGGCAGTAACTAAAATTTGTTCTCTCTCAATGGCAGAGCTATCATATAGGCCAAAGAGCTTGAGACCAACACTTTCTCAAATAAAAATTTATCTTTAGAAATATAGAGCCCTCCAGAATAGATTGCTGCTGAGAGCAAACTTAATTCCTTTTCATCATGTCCTGGGTTCTAGAATAGGTGAAAAATTGTTGCAGCTTTATGTCCTATTTAAATGGCATGAATCGGAATCACTGATATTGATTTCCTGTATAATACTTTTGTTGTCAGCTTTACAATCTTTCTTATGCTTATCTTCACAAAACATTCAGGGGGAAAAACAAACTGTTATTCTCAACTTATATTTGCAATACTGTATGGCCAAGTAACACAAAGTATTCATTTTAGCAAAGGTGGCATATGAACCAGACTTTGTAGCTCAGATCTAGTCTTTGTATTACTGCAATATGAATAAAAAATAAATAAAGTATTAAGGGAAGCTGCGGGAAAGACTTCTTTTTAGAAAAAGAGAGGACTGAAATGTATAATGTCTAACAGATTGTTCATTTATAAAGGTTTGCAAGCATCACAAGGTTAGATGGGCATCACAAGATCACACAGGCAATAACAAAACACAGTGTCATTGCTCTTTTGCTGAGTGGTGTTAGTTAATCTTCAGGAGTTCCATTGGCTGTGGTTGGGTTTCCAGACCTAATTCAAGGAGCTGTTCATACTCTATGAAATCCTAAATATCTTGGGTCCTCATGACCTCTATCTGGTCTGAGTCTAATCAGTCTGCCTTACATGATCTTACCTTGAGGAGTACTGGGAAATCTGGACAACAGGAGTTTAGATGATTATCTTTGTTGTGGCAGCCCCTTCACTACGAAACAATCTGAACTCAGATGATTTCTCACCTTATCCTTTAAAGAAGTGGTGAAAACAATCCTCTTCCATAGAGCATTTAGTGACAAATTCTTGCACTCCAAATAGCAGCATTGGGGGCAAAATGTTAGGAATTTCATCTTATTTTTTACCTGCTTCTATCACTGTATTAGTTTTCATCACATAAAGAATCTGATGAATCGCACGACACATACATTTTTGAGAAAAAGTAACACATTAATTTTTAAAGGGCTCTTAAATGCTTTTTACTACACTCTCCTTAATAGAAGTTGGTTCCCGAATGGTGTGGCTTCTTATTCATTCATTGTATATCATCATGATTTGGTCCAGACTTACCAGTTGGTCCTGGAACATTGTTTGCAGGTTTACTGTGATAATACTGAAAAGTTGCTTTGTGCAGGAAAATTGAAGCACCAAATTATAGGCCTTTACAAAAATTTTGTTCCAACTTTTTCACTACCAATTAGGATAACCTACTTGTACTTCAGTGTGCCCACTGGAAAAAAAAAGTCATTAAGGCACTTGAACAGGAAACTATTTTCAAATTTGTTTCAGCTCCATAACTTTTGTCCTTTTTCTCAGTGTATTTCTTACTTGAAAAAAAAAGTTATATAACTGGCTATTCTGGCTCTGCTTTTCTTTTCTGTACTTTCATTTCTTCCACTCTATGATGACCTTGACCTCCTTTTCCCTTCCTCTCTGATCCTGACATTTCCTTTAAGTCTTTTCTTTGTTTTTCATTCTTCCCATTGTGATGCTTTATTGTCAAGAGCTAAACTTCACATTAAAGCTACCCCAATACACAGGCTTGGATCAAAGATAACATGGCTACAAAAGATATGATGAATAGGGGACGAGATATAGCAGTGGAAGGAGAAAAAGTCAACCAAAGCTACAGCTATTCTCACCAAGCCAACTCATCCCTAAATTTTTACTTGATCTGAGGAACGGTAAGTAGTAAATAGTAAAACAGTAAATATCTTCTTTGTAACTTCCTTTTCTTTTCTAAGTATTTCTTCCTCTAGTTTTTGTAACAAAATATACACTCGATTTTGACAGTTCATCTCATCAGAATGCTTAATTAGTAGCTTTGAAAAATGACTCTAATGAAACTTTATAATTAGATTAGAATACTGCTTTCAAAAAGCTGAAAACCATAAAAGCCCGTACTTTGTTTTTTGACCTCACAATTAGTTTGTGAGTTAGATGATGACGTAGCATTAATAGATTGAATACTTGAACAAATATCTGTAGGTAAATTTCTCTGGAGTATGTCCAACTATCCATCATATGACATTAATTCATACTTATTTACTATTTTCACTATCCAGATTTTTTAGACATGTGTCTCAAAGGGAGTTTAATGGACAAAGGGTAATTCTCAGACACAACTGAAGAGAGCCTTTAAAAATCACCTCTTGCCAATAAATGCATTCAAAAATGTATAAAATAAAAGTAGATTAAAAATATGCTTGTTAGAGGAAAATACTTACCAAACCATTAAATTAGAAAAAAAACCATTTGCAAAATATCTGTTATAACATTTATCTATTAAAATAATGTTTATTAATTATTGCAATAGTATTTACATTGGAGACACAACATGAAAATATGTGTAAATGTTCATTAACACATTTCATAAACTGTTTAGAAATGGGACTTGTGCATACTAATTTATGTTTACATTGAATCATGGTCTCTCCCTGATTATATTTATTTTTATGTTCCATCTTTTCTGCTCAACATAGTATAATCTGTATAGTTCTTCCCACTTTTTATTTTATCTTCATGACAATGAGGTTGAAATGTTATGATGCGTCGCCATTAATATAATTGCTAATAAGTTCAGAAATAAAATTATATCCATGTATTGTTTTATGTACATCCATATAGACATGCATATATTGATTATATTGCAAAAATGAGCTTCTGCTTTATTTCTACATTTTATTTATTTTTTGTTTTATTTATTTATTATATTTCATATTTCTAGACAATCCATCTCCCACAAGGAGGGACTTTCTAGCACTTTGAATATTGGCATTCTAATTTGGCTTTTCTTGTGAGCCTACTATATATATTTTGGACAGTATTTGACCTTATTTTCCAAAATATTTCTATATTTTCATATTTAAAACCTTAGAAAGACTGTAATTTTTTATATTTCTGATCACATTCATTAATTTTGGTTAATGGTTTCTCATGCTGTTTATTTAAGCAATTTTACTACTTTTGATTTACGGTATGTTTTTATATTTTGTTATATATTTTAAATGCTTTATACTTGCCATTATAAGCTTCCTAGCAAATCTTACGGCTGGTATTAAGCTATATTTTAGTATATTAGTTACTCCCACCACCCTCATGTTATTATCTGCTTTATTAATGTGAATGAGGTAAAACAATGCTTACACACGTAAAATTGCAATAATATATTTGTGGGCTAAGATTTATACATTTTTATTTTAAAATCCTTATAAAGACTTTAGAAATATTAGATTTCTATTTGGCATTATTTTTGCATATTATTTTCACATGCTATATTTAGGTACAACTAATATGGATAGGATGACTGATCCCAATGAAATACAGTTAGTCCTCAACTTATGACCAATCACTTAAAGACTATTCCAAGTTATAATAGACCCCCAAAAGTATTTCCTTATGATTTAGTTCTAAAATTGTGATATCTGACTCCCCCTCAGGATCACATGACCACATTTCAGGCCCTTGGCAACTGGGTTGCATTTATGGCTAATTGCACATGATCACATGACTATGATGTATGCCATTTTTGCCAAAACCCAATGTTTATTTTTACTGTTGGCAAATACATCCCATGGTGAACAAGGGGTTTGCTTAATGACAGTAGCATTCACTTAACAACCGCCACACATAAGATCATGAAAGCATGTCAGTCACATACTGATGTCATGACTTATGAAGGGTAGGCTCTATTACAGTCATAAATCAAGGACTACTTGTAAAGGAATTGGAAAGAATTATCAGACTGAAAACTTAAATTTCAAAACTCTTCCTATAGTGAAACACAAATGATCAGTCAGATGAATTTTAAGAGTAAATTAGGAATAAAATGAATGATGTGCTTTAATCCATCAGGGAAAGAGATCTATCTTTAAGAGCCTTGAGTGATGCAGAGGTTAAGAACGCTGTACTTAAGTAATTAAGTATTCAGCTCCCAGCTGCCTGCAATTTAGCAGTTCGAATCCCACCAGGGTCAAGGTCGACTCAGCCTATCATCCTTCCGAGGTAGATAAAATGAGTACCCAGATTGTTGGGGGCAATATGCTAACATTGTAAACCGCTTAGTGAGGGTTGCAAGCCCTGATAGGCGGTATATAAATGCTATTGCTATATTGTGCAGTGGAACAGCTGGCTTTCTACTGTCATAGGTGCTCCATCATTAGATGTTTTCAAACAAAGGTTAGACAGCTGCTTGTCTGGGAAGGGAATTGGACTAAAAGATTTTCTCCTATCCTATTATTTTATGAGTCTCTTTACATGTCTTCCCAGCATTCAATTGGATTGGAAAAAATAAATAGGTAGGAGTAGCAAGCATATAAAATAAATAGGTAGGAGTAGCAAGTATATATTCTGGGTGTTTTTCTACCCCTTTACCAGCATAGACATGAGAATTTCAGCTCTCTCCTTGTGTTGCCTAGGTGTGTACAGAGGCACATTTAGTACATATGGTCTTTTGCTGCCTATCAAACACTAACACCAAATTTGGTCTTGTTTTATTCTTTTTTTTTTGGAAATTTAGTCAGCTCATAAAGAGAATCTCAAGATTTTTTCTCCAGATTTTATTTCCAACATTCAATTAGATTGGGATGAATAAGAATCACACTACTTGGAGATTCAGAAAATATACACAGAACAGCATAAGAAGCTTCTGGGATCTATGTGTGAAATAGGTCAAGCTGTCTAAAACTGTGCTGTCCTGTTGTGATGCAAGCCTAGCCCTCTTTGTACATATTATTACCTGGTGTAATTGTCCAAAAGGTGAGAAAAGATGTGATAGTGCAGTGCTGCTTTCATCACTTTCTCAAAAGTAGCAGCAGCTGCAAATCCCGATACACAATGTATAACCTGAAAAATTCCCACTTGATGGTTTAAATGGATAATCTGTTTTAGAACCGAGATACTGTAGGATTGGGCTCTGTTTTCTATCAAGGCTCCCGATTCATTTAAAAGTATTTTAGGTCCTATGAAAACTGGTATCAACTCAGTGGACTTCCTGGGGGTTATATAGAAATACTTTAAAGTACTATCAATAAAGTCATATTCTACTATAATCCCTGAATCCATTCTTTGATATTATTCTCTTTTTCCTTTATGGATTTTGCTGTGATGTTTTTCTGTTTCTGTTTCACTTGAACAGAGACTTCTGAGGTCTTTTACTCCTTCATTTGGTAACAGTATTTGCTCAATGGTGGCACAAAAGTGCCACATATGTGTATATATAATAGAAACTAGCATTTCAGAATAACAGACTATACCTGTGATTACATGACAAATGTTAACTTTTCTTGTTTTAGCTATTGTAACCAAAGTTGACTTGTCAATTTGAAAAATGGACTTCAACTCCCAGAATTCCTCAGCAGCAACATCTTTAAGTTGGCCAGGTTGAGATTCACAGACAAACTCAGCCCATAGCTGGAGTTCGATTCTGATGGCTCAAGGTTGACTCAGCCTTCCATCCTTCCGAGGTCGGTAAAATGAGGACCCAGATTGTTGGGGGCAATAATGCTGATATTGAAACTGCTCAGAGAGTGCTATAAGACATTCTGGAGTGGTAAATAAGTCTAAGTGCTATTGCTATTTTATTCTCTGTCAATTTTCAATGACATCCTGAATCCTAGTATACTGTGGTTGTTCCGAAATAACACTGACTGGCTCTGGACTTAATGATTTATAGTAACACAAATGTGGGAACAAATATGATATTTTGAAATACTAATATATATGAACTTTATTTTTCACAGCTTTTGTAAGATATAGAATCTATATTATACACATGGCTGTTTATGCTATGGATGTGAACATTAGCTACAACATACTGAGCCAACAAAGGAACCTACAAACATTAACAATTTGTTTGCTTTTGATGTTAGGTGTATCAAACATGAAACTAAATTTCAGATACAATGAACATTTTTGTATGTGCAAGGGTGAAACTATTAAAAGAAATTTAAATCCATTGATAATTCATAAATACTTTCAACAGACTCCTAACATCAGTGTTTCCAAATATATACTATTGTGGAATCACTAATAACATATGATAAAAAATACATTTCTTTTTGCATGTTTTCTGTGCCACCGATTGCTATCTTTCTGCAAGTTAATCCATTCTGTAGATGTTTACATTTTATAGTAAATTTACAAGAAAGTGCTTTACATCCATGATGGGAAGAAATGAGTAGAATAAAGTACTGTTATTAATAAATAGAAATAAATATGATTTCATTTACAAATTCAGCAAGCCAACATTTAAAAATAATTCTGCCAGCAGAAAAAAGTGTTTTAATAGATGTAGCAATAATTGAAAATAAAAAGTATTCCTGTTAGTTGATGTATATGTTTTCTGTTTAAACAGAGAGCAATGTGATCTGTTTTCAAGATGATCATCTGAAATGAAGATGACAATAAAAGTAAATGCATAATTTTATATTGGTCCTTTAAGAAACAAATGCATATAGTCAATTGGAATTATAAAAGACAACTGCACTTTCATTTGAAGTTGAGTACCTCTTGCCATGTGATCGAAGACTTTAAAATTTTATCTCAGCTTATGACAATAGTTCTATTTCTATTGATGCATGCATGCATCCTACTTTCCTTCAGACTTTCCAGCAGAACATCTAGGCATACTATTCTACCTAGTTCTCTATGTAATTTGAGTCCTTCATGTTTGGAGAGTCTTTATGCAAGAGAATACTTTGGACAACACAATTCTCCTTTTCTACTTACACCCTAATGACTTATCGCAGTGTAATGCATCCTTTTATTAAATATGTTGCTAAACTATACTCTTAATAGCTCCAGTCGACATTGCCAATAGTGAAGAATTAGTATCATAACAGGTGAAGGAACACAATGTTTTAATTAAAGGTCTTAAAGTAATGTTTTGCACCCACAGAAATGTTAATAAAGGATCCTTCTATTACAGGGGTGTCAAACTCGATTTGAGGGCTGCATTAGGCCCAGAGTAGGCCTGTTCAGGGAGGGTGTGGCCAGCTTGACATCATTCATGTTGGGGGGTGCCTGTGATGACCTAAGTACTCTGCCAGCAAAAATGGGCTTCCAAGCTCCGTTGTCAGCTGAGACAACCTCCTGCAATCCTCTGCCAGTGAAAATGGAGCTTGGGGGGGGGCGTGCCTGTCCCTCCCGAACTCCATTTTTGTTGGCAGAGGCACTGCAGACTGGTCCTTCACTGTTTCCAGGGTGGCCCCAAGGGCTAGATCTAAGCACCCTGCAAGCCAAATCTGGCCCATGGGCCTTGAGTTTGACACCCCTGTTCTACTATCTTCAAAGCAGATGTTATCAGAATATATATTTTTCTTAAAGGAAAGTTGTAATATACTATTAGAGCAATGTTAAACAAATAATCCATATCCTTTGACTAAGATAGCCAGCTTTACATAGCCTTAGAAGCATTGACCCTAGGTTCTGTTAAAAAAAACAGAGGTAAATCCAGCAGTGGGTATGACTATTAATCCCCGTCTTCTTGGCTTGCAGTTATTTGACCATTATCTGATACTGAATAAAATACTGGATATGAATCCTCACTATGATCAAGAGTACTTTTAATTAATGTAAAATTATAGCTGCATGATTTTCTTTGCACAAAATAAACTTTACAGATTTAAAAGTATCCGAAATATATACACAGAAATATAGTGATTAGAAACTCTGGGATTGATAATAGATGCTAAAAGAATATAGACAGCACATGTGCTTAGTTTGCAATTAGAAAATAAATCCATCTGATTTTAATACCTACCGATCCTAACATAGGTTCTATACTGTACAATACCTTTCTTTTTATTGCTGACATAGCCCTACCAGGCCTGCCAAACTGGTGGCCCACAGGCTGGATACATCATGCGTAGGCCATGCCCACCCCGGTTCTGCAAAGGCAAAAAAATTTGCAATACATCATGATCCAGCCTGGGACACAACTGAGTTTGGCATCTGTGCCCTAGACTCTGGGTATTCTTTTGGTTCATTTCTGTATACTATAATGGCACTGTCTTGTTCATATATTATAGAATATTAATAAGCATGTCTATTTATTGTGCACACACATGTGACTATGTTGATAGTGATGGTGGATGAGTACCTTGGCATCACATCATATTTGATTGGTTCTACTGTAGTGGTTGTCAAACTTGGCAACTTTAAGATATATAGCATTCAACCTCCCAGAATTTCCAAACACACATTTACCACATGCAAATTTAAGTACCTGTGAGAATTTTTTTGTGTATCAAGTTGCCCTGTGACTTCGCTCTCCCTTGAGTCTAACTATCCAGAAGCTGAAGCTGGTGCAAAATATGATGGCCCTGATAGTTATATGAACCCCAAGATTGGTGTACATTGAACCTCTGCTCTGCAAGCTGTATTGGTTGCCAGTTTGCTTCTGAATTCAGTACAGGTCAAGGTGCAGGTTATGACCTATAAAGTCTTCCAGATACATTGCACTGAGCTGACAGTACAGTAGTCATTACAGTTGTAACCTGGATCATCTAGAAGATACCAATTTAGGAAAGGCTTTATTATCAAAACTTTTCTGTATCAACACCCATTTTGAAAGGAACTATTTTAAATAAACAATAGTAGTGATGTACTTCTGAAAGGCAGTTAAAATTGTGTGAAACTAAACAGAAATTTTCCACAGATATATTTTGCCAAGAGCTCATAGAGAGGGAAATAACTTCAGAAAGAAGTTTTTGTTCAACGACATTTAGAAAGAGTGCTATATTCGGAATGTGGTACAATTTAGATGTATATGTTACTTGAACGTGGAAAAATATTTTAGCTAAATATGGATTCATTCTATATTGCATTACACTTTTACTCTTATTTCAAAATGTTATTGTATTACTGATATACAGGAGTTCAATTCTGGCACTTTTCAGGCTCTGAAGAAGATGGGTGTATGTAATAAAATGAAGTACAGGGAGGATTTCATTATAGTTAAGCATGGAGTTCTTTCACTTTCTTGAAATACACCTTTCCCTTCCTGTCAGGACTCTGAAATAAGTCTTCTATATAACACCTATGTATAAGGCAACATAAGATAATTTCAGAGATTCTTCTACATGTAGTTGGATTAGATGTTCTACCACACATTATCTCCCACCAAGCTCTGACACTGGAAGGCATAATGCCGGCATTCTTTGTTTAAGATGTTCCTCTTCATAACGTGAAATGAAGGTAGGTCCCAGTTTTCACAAGGATGAAGTATTTCAGATGGTCCAACACTGCAGAAGGGGAGCATTGTTGCTTTGAGCAACTAACAGCAAAAAATGTGCTGCTATACTATCACTCAGCAACCAGAGATCCTTTTTTTCTGGAAGTGCGAATTAAGTCTTCTGAGGGTTTATATGAAAGAGAAGTCATCTTTGTTGACAAACTGGAATGCCTGACATTTGGAGGGATGTATTTGAGTAGCTGAAGGAAGTATTTTCTAAAGTTTTTCCCCCAAAAGCCATAAAAGACAGGATTCAGGCAGTTGTTAAAGTAAGCTAAGCAGATTGTGAAGGGCATAGCGGTATCCACAATATCTTCAATATCACAGTTCTTAATCACATCAAGCTGAATCAGCACATCTATAAAGGTAAATATTTGATGAGGAATCCAAGAAAAAAAGAAAAACAGAACTATTGCAACAATCAACTTAAAGATGTCATCCCCTCGGCTGTTATTCCTCTGAAACTGGTAAGCCTTTTTCAGAGTTTTCCAGATTAATATGTAGCTTATTAAAATGACCACAAAGGGAATGAGGAAGCCCAGAATATTTTTGGATAGGCCTAAGCCAATGGTTATGCGGTTGGTTGAATTCCTGCGTGTGTCATACCAAAAAGCACATATGGTGATATTTACATTTTCAAGGACATATGTGCGGCGGTGAATCCCAACAGGCAAGCTGGCAAGGACTGCCAACAGCCAGATGATGATGCAAGTTACTCGGGCAATAAGCATTGTGCGTCGAAGGCGGGCCTTCATAGGATGCACTATTGTTAAGTAACGATCTATGCTGAGGCATGTCAAGAGAAAGACGCTGGCATACATATTGAAGGTTGCTGCAACTGAAGCGATCTTACACAAGCAGTTGCCAAAAGGCCAATGGTACTTCATGGCTGTTGTAGCTGCCCATAATGGTAGAGTTATTAGGAAACACAGATCTGCCAGGGCTAAATTAAGCAGAAATACACTGGCCACAGTTTTCAGCTTCATATAGAAGTAGATGATAATCACAACAAGGCTGTTTCCAAATATACCAATGACGAAGATAATGCTGTAAACAGTCGGAACCATAACAAAAATGTAGCTGTGTCTTCCCAAAGAGGGACAGTCAATGGGGTTCTTTTTATCGGTCTCTTCTGCAGAGATATTTAGGATCATTGTGATCAGTTCTTCTAGAGGCAGTATGGGAAACTGATACCAACAGCACCTGAGAAGGAAAAATTAAAAGGTTATTATTCTTGTTTTCTGATTCAATGTATTAAAAGCACTCACTTGACAGCTCCTTAACATTTTATTAGATCTTTAAAAGGTAAAGGTTCCCCTCACACATCTGTGCTAGTCATTCCCGACTCTAGGGGGCGGTGCTCATCTCTGTTTCAAAGCCGAAGAGCCAGCGCTGTCC